>MU224249.1:2768780-2786787 GCA_018584345.1 Thuja plicata | reverse complement strand
TTTCAATTTCATCAATTTTCAAAAAATTCATCTAAGTCCAAAATTTGCAATTTTATCCCGCCAGATATCATTATAACAATTGAAGAAAACGTTCCTATTGAATTTCATTTGGCCCGGAGACAAAATCAACCGTTCAGGAAAACCAAGCTTCCACGCAAGGTGAAAATAAGCTATACCCTCCTAGGCGCTTGAAACATCCAAGGTGTAAAATTTTCATTTCAAGACCTCTAGATCGCCCAAAATTCGCTAAGGCACCCAAACCCCCGGATCTGAAAAAAAAACCAAGGATTGCTAAAAAAAAGGGGGTCCCCAAATTCTTTGGGGCGATGTGGGAAAACCTCACAACAAATACCAGCATCCCATGTCAATCTCAAAAACACTACTTCACCAATCTGTTGCGCCACTCTAAAAATAACAGCACTATGCTTCAATCTATGAAGCAACTCATCATGATCTATAAAAAACAGAGCATCGATCATGTCAACACCTAGATCCCAAACCAATCTATCCATCTAATCATGGGAGTAGAAATAGATGTCTATCATTATACCATCTTCTTGTAACATCCACCTGAATAAGAAGTCCATCAAAAAGATACCAAAAGCAATTCCTATATGCACATAGATCAACTCATTAGGCCACCAAATTCTGCTGCTATAACTTAGGCTAGCCACAAGAATGTTGTTGAAGGTATCATCGTACCCATGTATAGGGAAGATTTCCATCTCAAGTGCAATATCTAATACGTAGTCATGTCTCTGCAAACTCCCACGCAGCTCACTAGCTGTTGTAGGCTATGCCAAATCTGAAAGTGCAATGGAAATCCAAGTAGGACAGCCACTAACAACTGAAATACCCGTGGAAACCAACTCTTGAGTGTCTGGTTCGCTCCAAGTGTCATCAACAAAATCGACTTCTCCAATGAATTGATCACCAACAAGCAAAATTTCAGAACTAATTAAACCCTGCTTATCATCATCCTAATGTGAAAAGGTTGTTACCTCATGATGATGAAGAGAAATATGACTGTTGTTACAAAAATCTGAATTGATACCATATTTTTGTTTCATGTCTTCAACCCTTGCAAGCACCTCTTCCCTGAAAATTTTATGGTCCATACTTTCACTTTGGGTACCAACACTTGTAGACCCCTCTCCATTAGATTTCCACGTGTAAAGGCTGCAAGCTCATGTAAATAAGAAAGTGAACTTCTGCTGCCCCAAATCAGAATTTTGGCCTCCTCGTCCATCACCAAATCTTGACATTTCGCATGTCTTTCCCAAATGGTCAAAGGTGGTGGTGTCTCAGATGATTCTTCTACAAACAATGTCACAAGGCTGCAAGGTACTTCTTTGTGGAATTCTTCAACATATTGGATGTCCCTAGTATGTAAATTGCTGAAATCATTGTCTCCCATTTCTTCCTTCAAGAGTTCATCAATCCTCTTTGTTATCTGTTCAATTCCAATTCCTCTTGCATTGTCATTCCGCACAATTAAAGTGGCTGCTATAGTGGACTGATTTCCCAATTTGTATAATGAATTATGAGACATACTCAACAAACAAAGACAAAGGTCCATAATCTCCCTACCTCTATTTTTCACCAACTTGGATAATGTATGCATTGTCCCATGTATTGGCAAACTCCAAAACTTAAGAACAAACTTTCCAAACCTCATGACATGAGTTATGATGATGTCTTCTAATATCATTTCACTCCAATTGCAGTCTTCGTCTATCTTCTCATTTGCAATTTTCTTATCTGGTGGTCTCCCAGGAGGGTATCCAACCACTTCATAATGCGAACTAAGATTTATACCAAGCTGAAAATCATATTCCAACTCAATTCCAGGGTCCCAAACCTTACTACTTCCACCAAGTGCAATGCTGCAATCAAGAGTAGTTCCATCACCCATCTCAAAAAATGGGTTATCATATGTATTCTCATCACCCATCTTAAACAGCGGGTTATCAATCATCACATCAAATTGAGTCTTCTACCCATGTTCATGCAAATCAAAAGAATTAATGCTATGTTGGATATCAAAATCAGACCTTGTGTCATACCTGTCAATAGTCACATGTACCTCTCTATTAAGAAGATGCTCATCTATTCCAACATCTGCAATAATGTCATCAACTTCATTTGATTGTTCTGAATGTGTGCCAAAAGTTGTTTGGTCAATTTAATTATTCTTATCCTCATACTTAATAGCTGCACACTCGACCAAAGAATCATTCTAAAGTCCTTCATGCTGCATGGAAATCTCTCTATCAATATTTGGTGCATTAGCCTCATCATTAATGAAGTAGGGTTTCAGCCTCAGAAATTGTTTGAAAACGCTGCTGACCAACTCATATGCAGCTGTAGAAACATCCTGTTCTTGTCTCATAACAGCCAACAATATAGATATAAGAGGCTGAGAAATTATGTCACATTCATCAATGATTAGGATCGTAATGGTTTGCATGCAAGAGAATATATTTTCTTCATGATCCTTACTAATTGTGGCTATGAAAATTTGAAACATTTGAAGAATGAGATCATCACAGTCCAAATCAATCATGAGAACACATGTTCTGACACTAGCCATCAATTTTAAAATCTTCACCCTCCTACCATAAGAAGAACTTCTGGTATCACCTAGCCCATGAAAACTTCCAATGTCCAGCTGTAGAATCTCCCTCATGATGTCATCTTTATAAGGAACTTCAGGAGCTGAAATCCTCATGATGTCACTACGACAAATGCTGACTGCAAGTCTCACATCTCCATCTGAATGCCTCATCATCTGGGATTGAACTAAAGCAACCAAGGGAATGCCTGTTGCATACTTCAAACCGTCAAAATCATATTGGTCCAATTTTGATAAGTGCATTTCCATTTCTTCCAACTTCTTAAGAAGAACATTCTTGGATGGATAAAGATTCATAAGTTGTTTTCCCAAACCATAGAGCATGCTACTCACCTTAAGAACTTCATTTGAAGGTATAGATTTGACCTCTTTGAATAATTTACTGTATTGAACTGTTAAGGGACCCCTGTTAGCAATTTTCAATCACTGAATGTCAACACGCAGGTGGTGATTTGATCAATCAAATGTCTTCCGTGAATGTAATCAGGTGATTGCATTTAATTTCAGTTGTTCTCACAAATTTGCAATGTAGTGATCAGAAGAAACAGAGTGCCAATCTAATGCCAATTTTCTTGTTCCTTTGAGACAAAACTCAATTCCCAAACTCACCTCAAGTATAGCTTGAATGCTTTTGCAAACCTCCAAGGACTGTCAATTTTGTGCTCAAGTTCCTATTAATTTTCTGCACTCCCTCTATGGCAATGTTACCGAGCTTCAAGTTTTTATTTTTTCCCTGTTTGTTATGCAGTCTTTACCAGATATTTCAAGGTATGCTAGCAAGTCATTTTCTTTCAGACATTTCAATGTGAAGCTCAAATTAGAGCAATTACTTTCTCTACCACCCGTTCGAATTAATGCAACCAGTCTTCAAGAATCTTTTAATGTTTGTAAACACTGGGAAGGAGGTTAGCCGTTAGACTATAGCGGATGACTACGACACTACCCATACTTCGCTAAAGGTTAGTCAACCTATCTCTTATCATGCTGTTCTTTCATTCCAAGCTTTCATGCACTGAAACTTACTTCTAAGTTCTTCAATTATATAACCAGGCCATCTGCAGTCTCAGGCTCCCACAAGGTTAATCATGGTGAACTCTTCGCACAGGGAGCTAATGTCTCCAGCAGAGCGATAATGAGACACGGCTGCAATTAGTTGTATCCTTTGAAAGCCCTTACACATGCAACTCTTATACTCCCTTCCGTTTGCAACAATGATCAAACTTCTCCAGAAAAAGTATCAACTCAGTATATGAAGTCTTTTAAAAACACCTACTCTCTTAAATCGAAATGGACCACTCCCTTCACAGTGACAGCTACAGGTAGTCCTCTGTAGTTATGCCATGTGCAACGACGCTAATTTCCTACAGCAACGCACAACAAATCTACGGTGATTTTTCTTAACTCCTTCGGCAGTCAATTTAAAACAAAGGAAACTGTCACTGCTTCATTGCAACAAAGTTCCATGATTTTCAATAATATCACCACATTAAACACAACCCGATATTTCCACTCTAGATGCGCTGAGTTGAATTAGAGAAGTCTTAGTATCATAAGCACTCACACACCCAGCTAACTCTCATAGCACAATATAGATGAGAAAAATTATATATTATCTCCATCACACAGGCATGCAGGAGCCGGTTAAACCAAAAAATGAAATATCACTTCTAAATTTCCCGTAGTTTTGGCACAAAAACTCTCAAGGTTGTGAATTGGTTCACACACTATCCTGAGTGTCTCCCAGCACTGAAGATAGTTAATTTCCTGACAAGACTTTGTACCTCCAGAAGTCGAGCCAATCCTCTATTCTGCAAATTCTTCTCAAATTCTGAATTCTTCCCCAATCTTGTAGTTATGACAATATAAAATCGACCCAAAGCTTATAAGATGCCTCCACTCATTAAAACTCAATACAGTAGTGCACAACAATTTGAATCAGTCTATGACAATGAAAAGTGAAATTCCCACCAATAGGTATAGAGACTGCCTCCCATGCCTTTGTCGTGGAATATGAATCGTCTCTCCTAAATAAGAATCGAACGGTCGCTACCAAATGACTCGAACCAGACAGAATAAAGGTTTTTTAACAAAATACTTCAAGAATGCAGTTCTAACCTCCATACAATAGTTCACATCATAAACTATTCGACTCCTTTGTAGTTGCCTCTAAGAACCCACAGATACTTCCTTTGCAATGAACGATTCTTGAACCACAAGGAGTCCACACAAAAATAATACTTTGCTTCAATAGTGCTACCAATGCACAGAATAACTCTCGTCCCTGGTTGTTCAATTCCCAAAAGGAGAAAGAAGCGTTCGTTATACTATGCTTACATGAAGAAGCAATTCATGATAACCAAACCCTCTGCAACCTTACGCTGGCTGACTTCTAATGTCTTGGATTTGAATCCTGCAATCATAACATAAGCAACATATACAAATATATATATATAGATATTCAATCATTAGGGTTAGACAAGATCACATCACACTCATATTCTATCAATAATATTATACAAGCATATTAGGGTTCGGAAGAAGAAACATGATAGGTCCACCTGAAGCCACTTCTACACTAAGCCCGAGAGTGAATATCTGTCAAAGCCCTCTTTGCTTACTTAGTGGCTTGCTTGTACCTACTTTCTCTATCAATGTCTCATCATCCCAAAGACAAGTGCCCTCTTGTAGAGTTCGACAAACGTTGTAAGGGAGTTTCTTGGTTGTTCTATGTAAGTGCCCTCTTGTCCCTAGGAGCTAGTTATATGGTCAACTCTAGGATAGCCTACTTATAACCCTCTTATAAACCACCTCTTACACCCCAGGGCCTTTCTACAAGATGGGTTTCAGACAATCAAGAATATCTTATATTCGATCTTATACACTTAAGCATTATTAATTATGCATGAGCAACACATACATACATACATACATGTATATATATACACAATTGATTGTAAGAATGAAGTGCTGAGAAAGGCAGATCTGATATAGTATCAATCTGTTGTATTATGCCCGATCTGAAGATAAATTCCTTGGTGTATAAGTTGTTCAACTTCTATGAGTCGATCGTAGACTTATGTGCTCTTATGCTGAATGCTTTGATCTTCCTTGGTAATTGTATTTGTTTTCTGAATGTGTTTTGATCTGATAAAATGTATGCTGATTGTACATAAGTCATTGGATGATATTTGTATGAATGATTGATTGACTGAATGAATTTTATTGATTGTATGATTTGAGGTATTCGTGAGTGATAATTAGGAGATTGTTGATTAGAAAATTGAAAAGTGATGATGTAACTAGTGCTGGTTTGATATATTGGCGATTTGAATGTATGCTGATTTGATATTGTGATTTTCTGATTGATTGTTTGCTTGATTTGATAATCGCTTTTGTGGATTCGTGAGTGATAGGAGATCCTTCAATGCTTGGAATGAATTCTCCTTTATATTTTATTGCTAAAGGAGTCACCGCCTTTCATATGAATTGAGTCAACACTTTTCTTTGTTGCCTTTGTGAATAATATATTATTCCCAAATTGATCTCACTTCAATGTCGTCTTCAAATGAAACCTTCTCCCCTTTATATCTTCCGATGAGGGGGAGAGTTACACACCTTTATCATGTCTGCCCTTTTGCAATGGTCACAACCTTTCATAATTACCACCCTCTGAATGAGTAACAATCCTTCATAACTTAAGCCTTTTGAAGGAGTCACTTCCTTATTTTCTTCTCCATTATTTCTTTCTTGATTTACACCTTCAAACTATGTCTTCTCTTTATACTTCTCCTTTAAGTCTATATATACTTTCCTTTTCAATTGTCATCAGCATATTCTTCTACCTCTGCATATACATTTCTTTTATATCTGCATATATTCCTCTTTTATATCTGCATATACTATTCTTACAATTATGTTATAAACTATTCTTACAATTATGCCTCCAACCTTTCTTTGATGATCTTCTCTTTTATCTTCTCATTCGCAGATTTGCAAATGTAAGTCTGATATAACTCTTGATCCCCTCAAATGCACTCTACGACTTCTCAATAGGTCTTCCCAAGAGTGGTGTCTCTTCCACTTTCTTAATTGCTCCTTAACTAAGCTTAATTTCTGTTCTTTATTTCTAATTCAGGTATATTTATGAATTCTTCTCCAATTCCAACCTGATTATTCCATATTTCATTTTTCCTTGCTCCATCTATGTCCCCTTTCAAATGAACTCTTCTCCCTTTTATATATTATGTTGAGGGAGTCACAACTCTTTGTTACATGCCTCTTGACTTTTCATTAAACTTAATTAACTTGTACTACTTTATTTATTTATTTGTTTACATGTTCATTTTATTAATTATTATCTATTATGAAATCCTATTTCAGAAAGGAGACATTACATTGATCTAGAAAAATGTTTTGTAAAATTTGTCAAGTGATGGGTCATTCAATAAAGGAGTGTCCATACAATTTGAAGACTAGAAATACACAAGTACTACTCACATAGGTAGAGTCCATTCCATCAAAACCACGGAATGCATTGCTATGTGGTTATCAAAATCAATGAGGAGGGAAAAATCAAATACAGTAAGACTCCAAATGAGCCTATCATATAGTACCAACAATGTAGTTAATGGGGACACTTTGCAAAAGACTGCCAAAAAAAGCAAGACAAACTACAATCATTGTGCAAATGGTGTGGACTAGGCGATCAAAAAGACAGCAACCACCTGAAACAAAAGGGTATCAACATGTTGGATCTGGAGGAGCAAGACGAGGATGTTCTTGCAATAACCAGATCACATACAAAGAAGGTAACTTATTCAGACTCTTGTAAGAGAAGGAACGACTCCAAGAAGCCAAAGCATAAGTAGAACAAGTGATGGCAAAGGAATAAAGAACCTTCAATAAAACTGCAAAGTACATTATTGTGGTTGGAAGCAGAGAAAAACATAGTATAGCGAGTACTACAAACAATCATACCAATCAAGGTGACAAACCTTCTTCAAATCATGCTACATCTGAGAGTGGAGATTGCCAACATAGTCAGTGACGACCAAAGCCGGTGCAGGAAGACCCAAATAAAGACATGATAGTAAAGCCACCACCCGAGGGAAAACAAGGACCCAATGTTGCTAATGGTGAATATCAGAAGAAGTCGTTTGTCGTTCAAATGAGATCTTGGTGAAGAATCTGCTGAACAACATTGTCGATGAAGGACCGCGAGTCAACATTTTACTCAAAAATAAGCATAAGAGCCTCAAGAGCCAACCCTCTTGCCACCAACATTCCAATTATTAGGTATTGATCCACATGGAATCAAGTTGTGGGGGGATTTTGATGGAACAGTACGTAACAATCGGGACCCAACAGCTCCTCTAAATTTTGTGGTCATCTTATTGCATAAGAAAGCGTACGATGCATTACCCGAGAGATGATGGTTGGTAGCAGCCAATACCGACCACAACTGGAAAACGAACACAACATCCATTGAAAACAAGGGTTGAAAGTATGTGATTGATTTAAAAAACCAAGCAAACAGTGGGGAAGTAGCTTTTCCTTGTGAACAGTCCATCCAAAATTCCGAGGAAGCCGAATGATGTCAACAAGTGAATTGTAGTACGATTTGGGCAATTGGAAGTCGTACCTTGTATGCCACTGACAGTGAAGAATATTGCATGCCGAAACTTGTCATATGCTAAAACCTACCCCTATTGATGAAAGTTGTACGACCATTCTTCTTCGTGGATGTTGTATATCATTCTCTGTCCAATATTATTTTAAAGTGGGCACTTTTATATCCTCCTGATTTTTCTTTTGCAAAGTTTATTTTATATTTTGAAGTTCCTCTCATATTGGGTGTGAAATTTTCTTTTTAGAGGCAAATTATTTTTAGCCCCCACTTTTTAATATTCTCTTAATCCTTGTCTTTATTTTTTCTCTTTTTTATATACCTTTGAACTTCGTAATTTTCCCTATACATCTTATTATATTTTTTAATTCTAGGGCCTTAGCAATTATTCTTCTTGGCAACTTTATAATTTTACTATTGATATCGTCGATGGGAATGAACCGTACCAAGGGCATATAGTGGCATATCTTTGAAGTCGTGCGCTAGGGGAAATTTGATGCTTTTGTCTATGAAATAAATGTCGTACTCTCTCAATGAGGGATCACATTCTAAACAAATTTCAGGGTTGCGCTCTTGTGCCTTTAAGAATTGATATTTTATGATTGACCGCCTTTAATATTTCAAAAGTACATTTTAATTTTTCAGCCTTCAATTTTCATATTTCCTTGGAATCCACTATTTTTTGCTTTTTCTTTTTCATTTCCCATCCCTTATAATTTTCTTTTTCTTCCTGTAAATTATAGGTGAAGTGGATTTCCTTTGACAAATATTTGTATGCTCCACATTAAATATTTTGCTCTTCATATTGTCAGATATATCACCCATAATTATGCATTCTTCTATACAATCAAATGCCTTTGTTGTAACTCTTGTCTTTTGCAACCCACAATTTACATCTTGCACATATAAACTATCCAAATTTATAAAATCATTTTTCATTGATTGCTCTTCATTGAGTTGTATCTTAAAGAAAATTACATGTTGATAAGAACACCTCATAGTCATCCATTTGCCAATGAAATAGGCCACAGAGAGAATTTGATTCATCCTTTAAGCATGACTGTAACTCCAAAATTCCCTCATCTTCGGTTCCATCCAACCTTGGTAACATTGTCACATTGTATGGACCGTTCAAAAATTTATCATACTATCGGCTAAAAGTTTTGCAAGTCATTGTGACCACAATTTGCGAAATTGTGACTTTAGGCAACGTCTCACGAGATTTCTCTCCTCTCAACAATAGGGGAGGCTCCCTTCTCACCGTAGGTGGCGTCAATAGGAACTTAACTGAAATTCCAAAAGGGCGGTCCTATTGAATCAATTCCTCTTTTTTCAGGAATGATTTTACAACTTAAGAACAACTCAAAATTCAACAAAAAGTGCCTATAGCTGCGATCATATTGATGGCTCAGGGGTTGACGTAGGAACAACATTGAAGACACCAATCTACTTATATGGGTGAAACAGTTACAGAAACCCAAAGTTTCTTGCACTTATCCTAAAAGGATTCAATAATCTAGACAAGCAGTAAGGCGCAAAGTCTCTTACTGAATGTTTACCAAATTTAAAACGTACTTATAACTGAAGCACAAAGTCTTTCAGCTCTAAGTATTTGCAGCCACTATCAATTATAGCAACTCTCCTTAAAGCACAAAGTCTTCAAAAACTTGAATTGAACGCTCAAAAGATTTATGTAGAACAAACTATAAGATGAATCAAAGATAGACTAATTGATGCAACGTAAGAAAACACCAATTAATCTCAAGCTTCACAACACAAAGTTCAAGAACACTTGCTTCTTTTATTCACTTTAGAAATCTTGCCTCAAGAAACACAAAGTTTTCAAGTCACAAGAGATTTTAGCATAGCCTATTTGCATAAACCAAAGATGATCAATTACACTGAACTCACTCCTTTCTATAGGTGAGGAGGGGAGGGAAAAGTAGAGAAATACAGGGAAACCCTTAACTACTTTTGACTTTTTCAAAACCCTATTTTGACTTATTCTAAATTACAAGGCCTAATGCACTTGAAATTTAATTACATGTGACGGCTATCCAGGTGCAAGTCCCCCTGTATTTACAACTTGTTTCCATCCTACATGTAATTTGTCACCAAATCTACACCTATCTATAAAAAATAAGAAAAATGATAAGTGTTCAGGACACTTAGGAATTATTTTCACATACTTTCAACCCTTGTTTTCAATGGATGTTGTGTTCGTTTTCCAGTTGTGGTCGGTATCTTGCGAAGAGACTCATGTACAACTACACAATCCAGTGCACTCGTGTGTTGTGCAATAGTAGTTGTCTTGTGAATTAAGCTTGCACCTTTGAAAACATCTTTGTTGTAACCTCCAACACTAATCTGAAGATGATTCAATAGAACCTTATAGCTTGTTAATTTGTCAATTGAGCTGAAATCAAAGCTATCCGCCTCAAGCTCTAGGCGAATTTCTTTCGTAAACTCTATGATAACATGATCTTCTACGATCTGTTCGCCATTCTCAGCTACCACCTTACATGTTAGCTCCTCAAAATGGCTACTAATTGCGTGCTCCTATTTTTTGCACAAGTCCACAGCTGCCTTCACTTCTGTCACTAGTCCCTTAATGACTTGTTCTTTGTTGACCATCAAATCCAAGTAATCGAAGTACATTTCCTGAGAAAAAATAACTTTGTACTCACACAACATATCCAAGTCAACATCACACATCCTCCTCCAAATGCTCAAGTCTTCATCTAAGACCTTCAACTGCTGGTTGAACGATGTGAGAAGCTCGTTCAATTTGGTGACAGTTTCCCTGACATGATTCAGAACTCGGAAAGCATCTCTGATCACTAGTATACCCTGTGACTCCAGTTGGCTGCCCCAATCATCTATAGCTTTGGCCTTGCGACCAACCTACTCCGCATACTTGTTCGTCTCCTCTGGAAAAGAAGAAGAAATAGGTTCAACTCTTTGTGAAGAATTGTTCATCTTGTCAATCGTTTCTAGTAGGTGGGCATTCTCTTCCTTAAGCTGATTTTTCCTTTCCCACAGCTGATCATTCTTTCTAGATAGTAAGGCCATTGCATCATGCGCATCCTATTGACAACCCAGCCATGTTTGTTTACCAAGTTCAATTTTCGTGAACTTGTAATCAAAGACTTGTAGTTCTTGTTAAGGAATATGGATCAGTGATATAGAAACAATAGTCTTGTATTTGAGATTCTTTCAAACTATATTTCTGTCTTGACAATTTCTTTATATAATTACTGTCAATTGATGTCATAAATAAATATATAGCAGATCTCTTATTAATTATAATATCCCTGCACTAATGTATCTCTGTTATAGAGATTATTTCCCTTGACTGCAGACTGAAATTAATAAACCGCTGAATATAAATATAATATATAATGTGCTTGCTATGGTGAATCGTAATTGCCTTTGTCATTGATTTGATCACCACAGCAACCACATATATATATGTTCCTTAAGAGTTACATGCTCGTAGAGGCATGACTCTACGTGGCACATGCCACATAGAGTCATGACTCTACATGCATGTAATTAATATGTATTAGTTATTGTTAACAAAGCAACACCAATCGGGCTGGGCAATTATGTGATGCCCTTTACATATATCTCACACTTAGTAAAGCCCGATTATAAGGTAGTATAAGGAAGATAAATAGACTGCCGTAGACAGTATGTAATGATCTCAATTTATTTATATATGTCTGTGTAAATATTATATATATATATATATATGAGTTCTATTTCAATTTCACAGATGTATATATATATATACATGAATCAATTTTATCACTAGGCTTCAATCCGAATGAAGTTACTTCCTTAACACTCCCTCTCAGCAAAAGAGGATTGAATAACATCTTAGGAGTATAAGTGTACTTATAACAACTCTGAAATGCTCATAAGTAGAGTACATTAAAACTCAGAGAGATGTGAGTTATCTGACCTTCGGCACTCCGGGACAACAACTAAATGAAGTCTATTAGATAACAACCTTGATCTTTCGGATGACAATGAAGTCTCCAAGATCGTAGGTAGCACAAGCTTAAACACATAGTTCATCTTGATGCATAAGTTATCATGACATCCGACACATTTCGGGACAACAATTTAATGAAGTCAGTCATGATAATAGATCAAGAATAACTATCTCAGTATCCGGCAAAATCCGGGACAACCACTTACTAGAGTCAATCATGATATGAGTGTTATCACAATCCCTGACTCAATTCGGAACTAGATTTAGTGATAACCACAACAAATTCAGTATCAAGATATCCGGCACATTTCAGGACAGCAACTTAATGTAGTCAATCTTGATACATTCGTTATCATGAATTTTGCCACATTCTGAGACAACTAGCTAGAGTAGTCTATCATGATAATAGGTCAAGCTATTGTTAAAGTCGTCACCTCACAATAGTAACCTTACACGCATGAAAGATCGTCACCTTTCATAACACAAATGCAATATTGCCATAATTTTCACATTTAAATATTCATGAATATATCAAATTACATAGAATTGAGATTCAATCTCAGAATTTTCAACTACAATTTAGTCATACCAAGTTTACCTCTAAAGTACTCCACTTTCAACTTTGCAAGAGGTTTGGTGAATATGTCGGCACTTTGCTCTTCAGTGTTGATGTAAACCAATTTGATAACATCTCTATCTACCATATCTCTTATGTAATGGTAAGGAAATTCTATATGCTTGGATCGATTGTGAAAAACTGGATTTACTGAAAGTTTGATGCAGCTTTCATTAACACAATGAATCACTATAGGATTCAAGCGCTTCCCAAATAGTCCAACAAGTAACTTCCTTATCCACACTACTTCACAAGCTCCCATAGAAGCGGCCATTTATTCAGCTTCAATGGAACTCTGAGCAACAGCTGACTGTTTCCTGCTGAACCAAGATATCATTGCAAATCCAAGACTAAAACAACACCCTGTAGTACTTTCACGATCAATAGAACTACCTGCCAGTCGGAATCAAAATACCCATGGAGTTGTATCTCAACATTCTCATACTTCAGGCCAAGTCCAATAGTACCGTGTAGGTATCCCAGAATATGCTTAGCAGTCATTAGGTGAATCTTCGTGGGTTCACACATGAAATGACTTAACACATTTGTAGCATAGCAAATATCAGGGCGGGTGTTTACCAAGTACATAAGAGATCCAATAATTTGTCTGTAATATGTAGGATCTGTTGGTTCTGAATCTTTTGCTTCACTTTTAAGCTTATGAAGATTTGTTTCCATCGAAGTAGATATTGGTTTACAATCCATCATTCCAAATTTGGTCAAGATGTCAGTGGTGTATTCTCCTTGATTTAGGAAAATATAGTTCTCCTTTTGCCATACTTCTAGACCTAGAAAATAGTGCAGAAGACCTAGATCCTTCATATCAAATTCAGCCACAAGATCTTGTTTGCATTTTGCAATAAGATTATCGTCGCCGGTTATTAATAAGTCATCAACATAGAGAACCAATATTAACATATCACCATCTGATATTTTGAAGTATGAGTTAGGATCTGCTATATTTTTGGAATATCCTAGCTTGGAGAGATAACTGTCTATCCTTTCATACCATGCCCTAGGAGCTTGCTTTAGACTGTAGAGAGCTCTCTTCAATTTGCACACATGAAGATTTCTATCATGTGTAGCAAAGCCTTCAGGTTGTTCTATGTATACTTCTTCCTCAATAACACCATTCAAAAATGTTGTCTTTACGTCGATTTGGTGTATCTTCCAACCTTTAGACGCTGCAATGGCAATAATGGTTCTTACAGAAGTATATCAGACAACTAGAGCAAATGTCTCTTCATAATCAATTCCAGCCTTTTGAGAAAACCCTCTGGCAACAAATCTGGCTTTGCATTTTTCAATACTACCATCTGGTACATATTTGATTTTAAATAACCATTTTGAAGAGACAACTGATTTATCTTTTGGTCTAGGTACAATATCCCAGACATCATTCTTTAAGATAGATTGTTATTCCTCAATCATTGCATCTTTCCAAGCTTGACATGATAAAGCATCTTCAACATTTGATGGTTCAGATTTTGTAAGCTCAGTCAAGAGTGTAACATAGCATGTCTGACTTCTTGTTTTCTTATTGTCTCTGAATATTTCATTAGGTTCCATATTATTTTCCTCAATCATCTTTCTTGCCCATAGTGGCCTTTTCTTGTTGTTAGGAATTTCAGCATTCTCAAAATTAGATGTAGTTTCATGATCTTCTATGATATTCTCCCTCTGATTTTCAATTGTACAATTTTCATCTAATTCTGTGACTGGATCATCTTCTGTATTTTTATAAGCAGTTTTTCTTCAAATTTTACATCTCTACTGATTTCAATTGATCTTTGTCCTGGAATAGACTTTGTATCCTTTAGTGGTTTCACTATAGCCAACAAATATGCCTTTCTTCCCGGAGGGTTCTAGTTTGGTCCTCTTTTCTTTAGGAACATGAATGTATACGAGGCAACCAAAGATTCTTAGATGGCTTAAGTCTGGTTTATTCCCTATAAAGGCTTCTTCAAGTGTTATATTCTCTAAGATAGAATGAGGACATCTATTTTGGATGTACACAGTTGTATTTGAGGCTTCAGTCCAGAATGAGATATGTATGTTTTGATCATGCATCATGGCTTTGGCGGCTTCAATGATAGTTCTATTTTTCCTTTCTGCAACTCCATTTTGTTGAGGATTATAAGGTACTGTACACTCCCTCTTAATCCCAACAGAAACGCAAAATTCTTTAAAGTTTTCAGAAACATTCACCCCCATTGTCTGATTTTAGATTTTTTATTTTCTTCCCAGTTTGATTTTCCACTAAGGCTTTAAATTCTTTGAATTTCAATATACTTCATTTGATTATTTTAGTTATAGGAAATATATCCAGGTTTTCCTAGAGTAATCATCAACAAAGATTACGTAATACAAAAACCCCCCTAGTGAGAGTATTGACATTGAACCACACAAATCAGTGTGGATAAGTTCTAGTACAACTTTTGATTTATGTTCACTTGAAGGAAAAGACCCTTTTGAGTTCTTTCCTAGAGCACAACCTTTACAAATTCCAATATGTTCAGTTTTTAGACAAGGTAAACCTGTAGTGATCTTTCCTATAGTAGGTAGGGCACTATACCGAAGATGACCTAACCTTTTATGCCAAATTTCATAACAATTTGATACTTCATGACTTAGTGCATGATTTTGATCACATAGTTTGTATAAATGACCATCTCTAGATCCTATAGAAATAGCATTCTTAATGTTAGAATTTTTAGGCTAAAGTAGAACTTTATCTTCATGAAAGGTGATGCGATATCCTTGATCAGCTAGACCTGAAATCGAGACCAAATTTCTCTTGATTCCTGGTACAAATAGTGTTAATATTTTCCAGATTTAATAAGGAATGTACAAACTATAGAGGTCTTTCAAACACTAAGCACAGGATATAGAATAATAAACACAAGAAAGGCGAGATGTTACCTGGATTTGGAGACCTTATGATGCCTTCAAATCTGCCCTCAAAATCTTGTTCCTTGGTTACCTTTAATCTGTCATTTGAATTTGATTTGGCACTCAAATCTGAATGAAAACAATACCCAGATTGGCTTCGATCTGCACTGTAAGAGTTGTCCAATCTGTCCTATATACAGTCCTTTAGGAAGATCTGATCTGCACTAATGATGACAGATATTGCATCACATATGCAATGTATTGCAAGTCCTTGCAATATATTGCATCGATGTATGACAATTGCTGATCCTAATATACATCATGTATATACATCGCTGATATTATGTAGATCTGGATCAGAATACCGAATCAATTCACAATAGTCAAAACTTCCTTTCCAATTGATATCGGATATATCTTGTGTCAAAAGGATGTTGATCATAAGGTCACACTTATTTGCCAAGTCTGCTCGCATCATGAGCTCGCACTAAATCTGCTCATCAATCTCCATGGCTGATGTGGATCATGCTCCAAGATCACACAAGGATAATTCGCTCAGCACTTTAATTCGCTCTAGCACAATTCGCTCAATGCATTCACTTAATGAATTCGCTCCAACACTTTGCCAAATTTGCTCAAAGCTATACTTGACCAATTCGCACATGAGATAAGGAATTCGACCCTTGAAGGGAGAGACTCGTGTTATGTTTTTGATGATCTTTCTCTCAAGGATCGAACTTCTTATATATGAGTATGATTTGTAAATTCAACCACCTCAAGGGTGGCCGACTTGGGCCCTCCCAAGTAATAATAAATATCCTTATTATGTTTATTATTTACTTATATAAAGAATATCTTATAAACAATAAATAATAAATATCACCCATATTTATTATTATTATTTATAAATCGAATTATAATAAATATTTCCAATATATTTATTATTTTTCCTCTTTCTCCAAGATGGTCGATCTTTGCCGTAAAGGCAATAATATCAACACTCCCTCTTGGACTTGAGGTAAAGATCAACTCATAGATCTTTTATCACAAAACATAACCAAAATGGATTCCATATCCAATAAAGCCATAGATCTCACATCTCTGAAGGTAGATCTCCATTTTACCAATTTTGATAAGAACACATATGTTCATTATCATTCCCAACCATAGATTTCATATCCATATGAAAATCATCTTCCATGGTAACATCAAGTCACATGATGCATACCATCTGGATGTGGATTTCCTAGATCCACAAGTTTCTTTAAGAATATCAAGTCCACGATATTCAAGGTAACATCAAGTCCATGATATTCAAGGTAACATCAAGTCCATGATGTTCATCAACCATGAGTGATATCAAGTCCATAACATCAAGTCATATGATGCTTACCAACCAAATGTGGATTTCCTAGATCCACGAGTCACCTTAACTCTTTTGAATATCAAGTCCATAATATTCAAAGTAGCATCAAGTCCATGATGCTTTCCAAACTCAAGTCATCTTGACTTCTCTACGATGTTATCAACCAAGAATGGATTGATCAGATCCACAAAATATCAAGTCCATGATATTAAGATAAGATCAAGCACCAAGTTCCAAAGTGTGGATTATTTTCAAATCCAAGAATATCTATGATATTCAAAGTAACATCAAGTTCATAATATGTACCAATCAATTTGTGGATAACTAGATCCACGAGTCACCTTGACTCAACCAATAGAATATCAAGTCCATGATATTCATAGTATCATCAAGTCCATGATGTATACAAACCAATTTGTGGATACTAAGTCCACGAGTCACCAAGACTCAAGAGATGTCAAGTCCATGACATCAAAACAACATCAAGTCCATGATGTTTAAGAGCATTGGTCTTACAAATATCAAGTCCATGATATTCACCAAGTGCTCGGAGTAATGGTTTATCGACATCAAGTCCATGATGTCCACCAACTACTCAGATGTGGATCCCTGATCCACTAGATATCAAGTCCATGATATCATGAGTATTGGTCTAACGAATATCAAGTCCATGATATCATGAGTATTAGTCTAACGAATATCAATTCCATGATATTCACCATATACTCAAAGCAAAGGTCTCCAGACATCAAGTCCATGATGTCCACCAAATGCTCAACAATGGATCCCTGATCCATGAGAAGAATATCAAATTCATGATATTCTCTAAATCTCCAATAAGAACAATTTAGCCATGAGCATAAGTGTAACCA
>MU224249.1:2733370-2751804 GCA_018584345.1 Thuja plicata | reverse complement strand
TTGTAAAGGGAATTCTATTAAGAACTATCTGAGCTTGCCTGCAAAGTGTTTGCTAAAATGCTTAAATTCTGAATTTGTTAAGAAGTTGGAGTTATTAAAATTGTAGCCAAGTTGGGTTCTTTACAATTTGCAAGTCATCCATATATGCAATGACTCCTAAAATCGCCAGCTTTTCCTCTTTGAAGCTAATGACGGGATTTTAGATTACATGTGCAAGTCAAAAACATATTTAAAAGTGCAAGGACGGACCACAAGTTATTTAAAATACATACACAGATGTTGAATGTGTAAAGTATTTAAAAATCCCCACCTTGCCTTTAAATGTTTTTGCCTTTTGATCACAACGGGTTTCTTATGTATACTTACAAGCACTTGAAACTTTTAAAGAGAAAATATGCAGGAAGGCTTAAAAAGCCCACCAACAGATTAAAATCTCTATAAAAGTTCACATATTTCCTTGCAAATATGTACGGTGGAGTTTTAATTCCAGATTGCATGTAAATGATACTCAAGATGCCATGTAAAGACCGACAAAAAAAACACTTATGCAGATTTTAAACAAGAAATGAAGACTTGCAGTCAGACTTTAAAAGCCCACCTACAGTGTTCTTAATCCTTCATTATCTCTTGAAATACAACTCAGATTGATGCCTAAGATAGCTTGAAACAAGCGGAATCGAAAATGCAACAAAAACCAAAACCAATAACAAGCCTCACAATCAAGAAAAATCAAATAAAGACTCAAAGGTTACCAAAAATCAAGCATTTGCAGGGAAGAAAAACTTGTCACTGCAAGAAAGATGATGAAAAGCTTGACGGAAACCTTCCAAATTAGTATTCAAAAGACGTGAAACTTAGGACCATACAAGGGATAACAAATTGCCTTCATAAGACAATATTCAGAACACCGAAACTTAGCGAAACACCTACGAATTCATCAGAAAATTGCGTAGGCTTGTCCAATTTTGTGAATTCAAAATTAGGGACAACACATACAACTCCAAATTTGTGTACAGCATCATTCTGGTATTAGACAGTCCATCTGTACAGCCTTCATAGATCCTCTTGCACATGGTACGGCAGATTGGCACATTAATAGTATTGCGAGGAACTCAAAATATCAAATCATATGGCAAATGCGACTTCATTCTAACAATCATTGTAATAACTACCCTACATATTTTGTTGTATGGCCTTGGCTGTTTTACAACATACAGTTCGGAGTTTCTTCAGTTTGGATTCTTGTACAACCTCTATTTTGCATCATAGTACTGCAGCCTTTCTCTGCAAATCCCCCCTCTTTGTATAGCCTTGGTGCAATTCACTCTCAGCAAACAACGGTGTAAGGCATCAATTTAAAAACTCAGTACAACCTCTCAATATGTTCTAGCCTAGCATGCAGACAACTTCAATTGCGTGATTTGTTTCATACCACATCGTACAACCAACAACACCATTTCTTTGTGTACAGTTTTGCGGACCTCTTCCTAGAGCACAACATGAACAAATTTCATTACGTGGACAAGTTCCATTGAGAGTAGGGCCTCTTCATCAAGCTCTCATAGTACGCATCATTTCTCCAGTAACCTGCCTTATACTCAGCCAAATGGTTATTCTAATTATTTTCAAAGTATTATGAATTTAAATCTAGGCAAGCAAATTCATCAATTACAGTCGAGAGTACGGATGCCAGTAGCAATAAGGGGAAGAAACCTTACAAGCCTCGAATCGCAACAAGAACAACAGGGGAAGGTAAAGTGCGACAATAATGTTACAATAGATTCAATTGCCTGGGAGAACCTCGCAGGAAGTGAGTGTTGTAGCTGGTCAATTTATAGTGACCAAGAAACACATTTGAAGGTCTTAAAAAATGCAAACTAGCATGTTTGGAATTGAATTCAAAGAAACATATATTTATTGTGCCACAAGGAAACCTTCTTGGCCACATCCTCTACAATGCCAAATTGAAAATAGATCTTCATAAGATTAATAGTGGTTGTAGAGATGAAAGCACCAAACAATAATATAGGAGTAAGGTCGACAAGCAAGAACAAGCACCATGAGCATACCAAACAGCATGTTTGACACCACTGATGCTTCATAAAAACTTTGCCCAGGTTTCACACCCTTTGGATGTATTGATAAAGGAGTTTGTTTGTTTGGTCAACAAGCAAGAACAAGCATTCAATGAAAAGGTACAGATATAAGTTCATGTCATAGTTGGAAAACTTGGGCTCAACAAAAACTCGCCAAGGCCTGAAAAAAACTCAGCACAAATTCGGAGAAAACTCCGCAAAAAACTCGACAACTTAAAAATTGCTTAAATTTAATTAGAAATGCATTTTTTTTTTGCAAAATCCAATGAGGAGATGCATCTAATGAGTCAATAAATGAGTAGGCAAAAGAAACAAGCCGAGTCTAGATATATTTAAATGCAAATTGGGTACAAATGGCATCCTCATGTGGAATGTTGATGGTTAATGGCCTGACAGTCTGAATCAAACTTAAAGTAGCATATTGTCTTTGTAAAACTATAAGTAAATACAACATCAAAACAGTCTACATCTCCCTCTTCCCCTTCCCAGTATTAGAATATTGTAATGTTTCTTTAATGGTCATCTTAGTTAGTATTTAGTTTTTAGATAACATAGAAACTTTCCCTATTAGCTTTTTAGAAAGTTTTTATTTCATTCTTAGTTATTCTCTATATAAGGAGACTACATCTCCATTTGTAATTACTCGTTTATGAAGAGTAAAATATTGTAACATGTTATCAAAGTGGGTCGATGGGCTTCTTTAAGATTTGGTGAATTTTTTAAAAGAGAAATTTGTAGCCTTTTTTGTCTTGGAATTTATACCAAAAAAAATTTAATCGTCTTTTTATGAAAAAAAGACTTTACAAATCCATTGTCGGATTCAAAGGTTTTTTGTTGAAAATCGCGAACCTGGTCAAGGGTTTTGGTGATGCAATTTCCTAGTTTGAACAAAAGCCTACAAATTTCGTGAGTTGCATGTACTTACATGCTGCTTGCATGTGCATTTTGTGAGTTGCATGTTGCTTGCATGTGCTATTTTACCAAGCGAAGTCTGGTATATTGCCGCATGAAGGTTTCTATGGGGGGTTTATAAAAAATTTCCCTTAAAAAAATTATTGGTGGGTTTATAATTTTGTCCCGAAAAAAAATATTGGTGGGTTTTCATAATTTTTTCCCTTAAAAAATTCAAGAAGGGTCTTCATAATTTTTTCTTATAAAAAATCCTCAGAGGGTTTTTATAATTTTTTGTCCTTAAAAAATTAAGTTTGGTTTTTCGATTTTATACTCAAAAATCGTTTCAGGATTATGTAATATGCAAAGTTGTGTGGGATTCCTTTGTGGGCTTTTACTATTTTTCCCAAAAAAATGATGATTTGTAATCTTGGGTTTGGCGATTTTTTCCTCAAAAATCATGACTTTTTGCAATCTATTTTGGGGTGTCATGATCATCTGCAAAAGTTTGGAGGGTTTGCCAACTTTTCCTCAAAATCGTGGCAGTTGTTCTCGGTGTGCGTCTCTGGCTACAGGGAGGGACAGCTCTGTTATCCAACATTAGGTTGGACATTTTGTGATGATTTCTAGTCAGAAGTTTTGCAGATTTTGGGAGGGTTAGTGGCAGACTCATCTCAGTGCAGAGTTAATGGCAGGCTCTTGTCTCTTGTTGCAGAACATTCTAAAGAAGGGGGCAACCTTCTCTGTTTTATTTGGACGGATTTTGGCTGCTCTTGGTCATTGACATTCTGCAGATCCAAGGAGGGTCTCAGCAACGGCAAAATGTTCTGAAGAATTTATGACCACAAGACATGTACAGTCTTCTACAGAGTAGTTAGACGATGACCATTAAGGGAGGTTATTAGAATATTGTAATGTTTCTTTAATGGTCATCTTAGTTAGTATTTAGTTTTTAGATAACATAGAAACTTTCCTGTTAGCTTTTTCGAAAGTTTCTATTTCGTTCTCAATTATTCTCTATATAAGGAGACTATGTCTCCATTTGTAATTATTCGTTTATGAATAGTAAAATATTGGAACACCCAGCACGTCTAGTAAAAACTACAGGAGGTGTAGGGGGTCTAGTCCTAGGCGTCCATTGTGGTTGCGCCTTCTCCCTCGACATGACTAGTTGTGGCTCAACCTCCATTGAGTTTTTTATTTTTGCTCTACCTCCATTTAGTTGTTTGCTAAATTTTTTATTAAAATATTAACTTGTGGTTTCAATTTGTATGTATAGGTTGATTGATAATGGCAAATAAAGAAGGATCTATAACTAGTTCAGCTTAAAGGGTCTACAATTGGTTCATCCATTATTGAGTTTCTATAAACCTAGATGCAACGAAAAGGAGATAAAACAATGTTCCACTAACTACCAGGGACAAGGGAACAAGGGGACGTCGAGGACAAGGGGGAACTCAGTAAAGTGGTTATAAAAACATCAACTTGATTCAACGTGATTTCACCGTTAATTTCTTCTTTTGTTTTTAAATTCGAAGCAGGGGTCTAGAGGTGGTAGCCCCCAGTGGGGTCAAGGGGCAACGCCCCCAGTGGGGTCAAGGGAAGCGCATTTTCCCTCTTGCATGGCCTTTATATTCTTATTTTTTAAGCATTCCTCCCAAAATTGACGTGTTTGAAATCCCTTGGAAATCCACTTCAAATTGACTAAAATGCTTGCAATAGCTTGGGAGGTTGTTTTGTCTCTTGAGCAGTAAAGAACTCAAAAATATCAAATGAAACTCTCATTTTGACATCAAACTCCTTTTTAAACCTGCAGTCGAGTTTTTGACTCAGACTTGCCAAGTTTTTCCGAAAACTCAACAAGTTTTTTTGAACTTCTCTACGAGTTTTTTCAGCAAGAAAAACTTGTAAAAACTCGCGATTTTTTCTCTACTGGGCAAGTAATCTACGAGCATTGCAACTATGGTTCACATATCTTGCCATATCCAAATCGGGCTAAGCAATCCCACACGTAGATACTTCCAAATTTGCCATGGGGGCTACCTTGGCACAAATAGGACCTCAAGGGCTAAACCATCTAGGCTAACAGATCATTATCTAATACAGAACAAAACTATAGTACTATAGAAAAAAGGCTCTTAGCATGGTCAATGCAATACAAAAGTTTTGAAATTACTTACCATACCACTCCCTTTCTTTATAAACCAGCAGGCACTAATGTATTTGGTGAACAAACCAGTCATACAAGGTTGAGCAAGTAATATTAATGTTGCTTCAAGGATTCACAATCAAATGCATTGGAGGACTAGGGAAAGACCCATCTCATTGCAAACTAACTCTCTAGGATCAAGTCAAGAGAACAACCAAAAGGGGTAAAAGGCTTTCCTAATGCTAACGTATTTTAGTTAGTTATTGTACCATCATGGTACAAAAACACTAACAAAAACTTGTCTAAATCCTGATTTCTAAAAGACATATAACCAAGAGAAAGAAGGCTAGCACTTAAAACGCATTTCAAATTGATTGATGGATGATTGTACAAAATAGGCCCTAATCAAATTCAACAAAGATGTGCAATGTGTGAAGGAGAGGTTTACTTGAAGAAGCACATGAAGGATTGAAAAGTGGTCATATGGGAATTGATACCATAACACGAAAGATACTTATGGCACATTTATGGTTGTCAACACTTCATAATGATGCTACAATGTGGGTAATTGGATGTGATATACACTAATGAGTGGGTAAACCCTTAAAAAGAGACTTCATGCCACTTTGATTATCCCAACTAGAAGAGTTATTTAAGAAAATAGGGGTTGGACTTTATTGGTCCAGTAAAAGTCATCCATATGCATTGGTGCAAATACATAATGGTGGTTATAGAGTATATGATAAAGTGGGTTGAGGCATAAGCCTTACCAAACACCATCACATTAAGCATAGCCCGGCTTACCTATGAACACGCAATTACAAGACCTAGGGCCTTGATCCAAATAATGTGTGATAGAGGTGGGTACTTCATCAACCATTTAATCCATTTAATGACAAGCAAATTCAAAGAATTTCACACCATCTCAAGTTTGTACTACCTAAGAGCATATGGCACACAAACAAAGTTATCATTTCAATCATTCAAAAATCAAGTGGATTAAAGCTATAAATTGGGAGGAACAATTACCAATACTACCATGAGCATACCAAACAGCATTTAAGGTAGCTACTAGATAGGTGACCACCAATAGTACTATGGGCATACCAAACAACATTTAACGTAACTACTAGCTATACAACTACCAACAATACAATAAGCATTGCAGACAACATTTAAGTACTAGGCATACACCATTTCAATTAACATACATTTAGGAAGCAATGGTAGCTATAGAGTACATGATGTCAAGCCAAAGAATAGCTTAGAGAATTGATTAGGAGATGATAAAATCTTAAGAGAAAGATCTCTATAGTTGAACAAATTATACAAATAAAGAATAATGGCATAATGGGCAACTGAATGCTGCAACAACGTAGAAAGTATTCGCAAAACATACATTTACAAAGAATGAATTTTAAGTTGGTTGCACTAGTTGCCATTGATTTTCCCCGTGGAAAATCTATAAAATGAAGGCCTTTGTTCTCATTTTGAGCATCTTCTTTCTTCATATCCTTATGTTGCCATTTTCTTCATCTATAAATCCCAATCTTAACATCATTTTGCTGCCATAGGAAACCACATTCCACTCTTTATCACTCGTCAAAAAGGAGCAAATCAAGTCAAGAAGGGTGCCTTCACTTTAACTCAATCCATGAAATGAGAAGCTAAAAGGGCAAGGTAATTGTATTATTCACTTACGGTTTTGTGCCTTTTACTCTTTTTTTCATCATCAACTAGAATTCACGATTTCATGTCTATAAAATGTAAGGTCTTTTACATGACCCAGATTGTTAAAAGGGTTGTTACTTGATGAAATTTACACTTGGGCAGTAAACAGAGAACTACAACCTAATATTTCATATGACCCTCTGCGGTCGTTCATTTTTTGATGGAAAGATTAGGAATCACAATAATTTGATGTTTAAGGGAAAGGGGCCACTTCAATTTCTACGAAGTCAAAAAAATATAGAGCAAAAGATATGGCATCTAATAAGAGATGGATAAAAATGAAAGGGAATGGGAAGAAGAATCCAAATAGGTAGAGGTACAGGTTCTTCCTACAGCATCTCTAATACTTTGGAAACTCTCCTATATGTGATGAGGCTCACCACATTGAAGAATGGTTTGACCAGTCAAGGAATCCTTAAACTCCTCCAATGAGTCTCAAGTAGAATATGTTGACACTTCCCCATGCTAGCCTTGATACTGAACAACTAGAGTTACCTACTGAGATTACTTCTTCCACTCAACACATTGCACGAAGCAGTGCCTCAAAGGAACATCCAAGGCAGTTTTGTAAATTCAGAAGTTGCTTGAGGGAGAATATCACATGGAGTTCATCCAAATATATTTTCAACCATGGATGCCCAGGTCAGCTCACTCAGAAAATGTGAAACACTCAGTTACCAGGATTTGGTTTTAAGTAGTTGTTGATGTTTGCATTCTATTTGGCAACCATCAGGCACTTTATATATGCTTCTCATAGTCAAGGATGCTAGTGTAATTTTGATAGATGCTCCCTATTCTACATTTACAAGCACTACCCTTGGATAAAGAATCAATAATATCAATCTACAATCTCTTAATATAGTTTGTCCTATTATGTTTTTTATGTTGTAAAAGGCAATGTCATTATTTGGCAGTAAACACCACATTCATTTGAAATTGGTGATTCCGTTTGGCCTCACTTGAACAAACAAAGGTTTTACAATAAACATCTGAATCAGATTTTTTCCTTACTCCGTTCTCCTTGTAGTTGCACCTAATGCCTTTCACCTTTTATCTTATAGCTTAATTGAGCATCCATCCTGTTCTCAACATAAACCAGCAAGTTGTATGAGCCATTCCATCGCTCAACATGAGGCCACCATTCTCAATCTTTAACAACTGTTAGTTGGCAATATTAGCTAATCTCCTTCAAAGGCACCTTTGTAAACACAAGTAATGTGGTTCTCTACATTAACTTCATGGAGAAGTTTCCTAGTCTTGTGTTAAAGTTCAGGGAAAACTTCCTCCCAACAAGAAGGAAATAATAACAATCCCCCTTGTAATTATCTACAACATTGTATGTATACTTGACATGGTTCATTGAAATCTTACTAACTACATGTAAGTTAGATGAAGGTGGATTTCAAATAACTGGAGCCTTGCCAACAGTATGTAAGCTAGAAGAACTGAGATGGTCTTTTTGTTTTTTGTTTTTTTTCAGAACTTCATCTTGTTACACCATAGAACAAATAAATTACACCAGCTGTGTTTTAAAATTCAAAGTTAGATTTCTCATTTGATAGGCAAGGAATGTAAGCAGTTGGGCTAGCAAAGATTTCACATCTTTCCGACAATCCAAGCCTAGCTTTACAATACCACAGCCAACTATTGTCTAGAAAGTCACTACTTCCCTGAACTTCCATGAATTTGCATTTAGTTCTGGAGCAGTTTTCATGTGCTTGGCATTATTCAGCCAACACACATCTTTATCCTTGATATTCCATTTAACTTATGCTAAGGAAGAGCATATAGAATCAGTTTTGGCAGCAATCCCCATGGTCTGTCTTGCTGTTCTGCATTTGCATGTGTCCTCCTCTTGTATGCTCATATTGAGTTTAGATTGTGAAGGCTCATTTACATCTACTATCCACATTCCCTTGTTTAGAACATTAGCCCACAGAAAATTCCAGGTCACATTTTTTTAATATTGTCCTCCATTGTTAATCCATGTGAAAATGGGAGTTTCTTGCCATTATTTATTTACACAATGAGATGTATACAGAAGATTCGGAAAAGAAAGGTGGGTGGGACTGACTAGGTAAGATGAAAATAATATAAAAGAGTGATTGTTGACCTGGCATAAATCGCAATATTCTTCTCCCAATGTTTGTAGACCTGATCCTGTTGTCAGCAAATAATAAAGCATCTGTCCTGCAAGTTTTATCTGCAAAAGAACACAATCAAAGGGAACAAATCAGGAAGCATTCAAGCACAATCAATGATTTAACTATTGTCTATTCAATTCAACAATCAATAGGATGCTTAAGGAGAACTTCAAGAGTTTATCCCAACCCAGGCCACTAAACCAGACAGCATCCCTTATATTGGCAGTGTACATAATATAGTGAGAGAGTATATTAGATTTTCTTTTATAGATCTGTAGCCGAAATGATATAAAGATAATAATAATTACAACTGTCAAGCATCATGATACGAATCTAGGAAAATTCTTATATATGGGTATCAAAAAGATGAACCTCTTTTACAGAAAGAAGACTAATCCCAATAGCATGAAATGGGATGTAGTTCAAAACAATAAACCAGAAACAGTGATAGAGTTTTTGACACAGAACCTGAAGTGAAAAGAATATTCCCGACCCAGACCACTAAACCAGACATCATCCCTTCTATTGGTAGTATACATATAAAGCGAGAGTATGTTAGATTTTGTTTTATACATCTGTGGCCCAAATGATATAAAGATGATAATAATTACAACTGCCAAGCATCATGATATAAATCAAGAAAAAATGCTCTATCTCGGGCACATTAACCCAAAAGTTTCCCAACAATCAAGCGCACTTAGCTTGCTACCTCATTTGGTAAAACTTCGGCAAGTGGTATGCTGTCGTAACATTCTTTGTAGAGCTCCCTAGATCATTCATATTTCATATAACTGATATTTTCAGAGTGTATCAAATTATGTGATGATTTGTTGGGTTCAACCATGTAGTTTCAAGCCAATGAAGCCCAATGATCAGCTCACTGCAGCAATTAATTTGTAACCGAAAATCATCTAACAAAAGTGAAGTCTATATCGAATCATAAAATATCATGATGGCAAATAGGCTTTTGAAATAAGTGGCAAGTACAAAAGTATTTCATTTGATTCGTGTTTTCAAAGTATCGAGTTATGTGATGATTTATTGGGATTGAACTGCATAGTTTGAAAAGTATTCACCATCTTCAAGCAGAGATTAAAAATTCACAAACAATAGCTGCTTGAAAATTGCACTAACCTCATTCTGGTAGGCCACAGCGAGCCTTGTGCCTGCAAAGGAAGTGAAAGTTACTAACAAACAGTCAAAGGAGACCATGAGATAACAACTAATTCTTCTTTCAGCCTGTGGTGATCAATACACTATAACATCAAAACAAGACACAACCCATCATGCACACAATGCAATCATAAAAGGATGATAACATGAGCCCTATGAAGTAGATAAGTGGAACAAACCAAACAGATGGCGAAATGCATCATGGCAAGCATTATAAACATAAGATGCATAGTGATCATCCTTTTCCGCTGCTCGCATCATTTCTGCTTGCGCAGCCGGAGAAAACTGCTTCATAACTGACTTTGCCCTAGGCCTATTGTTGTTACTTCCAGTATCTTCTTGTCTTTGTCTTTCTCCAGCCATGTTAGCTATAACTACAAAATCTGCACATGGGTGTGAACTGTTAAAGATAAAATGCAAATTCATCTAGATCTCTCATGTTAAGTAATGTCCTTAAAACCTCTAATGAGACAAACCATAAACAATAACAAACCCAAAACATGTACTGAACAATTTCAACAAAGCAATATGAAGAAGGGACAAAATGGATAAAAATAATTAATTTCAACTCTCCACAAAGATAAAACGAAGTCTCACACATCAATCATTAATAACATATTACTGGCAATGACCTATGAATCAGCTTTTATAAATGTTCTCTAATTAAAAACTCCCTAATATCAAAGTCAAGCATCAATATTTCTTGTACCCACTTACAAAGATTTTAGGATTTTGTTGGCCGGACATATCTCCGTATCTGACAGTTGAAATAAGTATAACCCAATCCCTACAAAGTAAAAGAAAGCAACTATCTTGAAATTTTACTTTGATGAATTTAGCCCCACTTATGATCATCAGCAAATCGCCTGTATAGGGACAAATATTCCTTTGAGAGTAAAAACTCTCATAGCTCAATTAAGGACTAACTTACATCATCTTTAGTCTGAAATAGGAAGATGCAAGATGGAAGATGGAAGAGACCAAAAGAAGAAGGGGAGAAGAGAGTTTGTGTCTTTTGCACAGTTAGGGTAGTTGAATCTGAAAAAACTTCACTTGAGAGTGTGAAGCTTACAATGACATTCAAGACAATTACACAAGTACTTTAGCACCAGCTTCCTTGTAGGGCCTGTTCAAAGAGGAGATGGTTCAGAAAAACGTGGCAAGAACTCACTGGACACATGAGTACTCGCACTGCAAATGGGCCAGCAAGTAACTTAGCCCTGAGTTATCAGAAAATGCGCAGCAATTTTAGTCCAAAAACTTGCAAAATTGGGTGCCATTAACCCTAAAATGCCTCACGTAACTCATTCATTGGCTGAAAATATATCTATATATATTTTTTCATTTTAGGTTATCAGTTGTTTATTTTGAGTCTTCAACACACCATTTTGGGCGAGCACTGCGGCAAAAATCACTGTAGTCAAGCCAATCATTTTTGCTTGCAGTCATGACATTTTAGTTCAAATGTAATTTGTTATATTTATTTTTTGTTCAGACATTTTAGGTGGAATGTAATTTGTTTAAATTTAATTTGTAATATTTATTTTTCTAATATGTATTACAATCATTATTAATACTTTAAATTTTAATATATCCAATGCTCAAAAATTCCAATTATTTTAATTTATTTTCTCTTATTTTTTACACTAATTTAAGAAGTATTAAAAAAAGTAAAAATAATATGTGACAATGGACTGGGTCACTGTACTTCAAGTATATTTTAAAAAATTGCGCATATATGTGTGTTCTTCAATGATATTTTTAAAAATTGTGTATTTTCAATTGTTTCATAAATTTGCGTAATTTTCCATGAGTTTTTTGGGGAGCCCCAACTTTTTCAAATTTTCGGGCCTGCTGAGTTATTGACAAGTCTGACTTTTTCAACTATGGTTAAGATAATAAAGTAATTCATCATTAAGTTGAACAGCAAAAAATGAGCAATTCAGAAAGCTAAAATGTCAGGGTATGTTGTCCCATAGACTACTTCAGTCCCGTGGACATTAGAAATCTTTCATTCTAAAGCAACAACATACCTAAGAAGATTTGGGGATTTGAGAGGATAAGCATGGAAAACATTGCTAAGGTGGTGGAAGTTGTACAGTTATCTATTGTTCCCAAGTCCTGAGGTTCTCCAATTCACTACTGTGGCGTCATTTTGGTGGCATTCTTACTCATTGTCTTTCTTGGTTCTTTTTGTTTCTAACTTTTTCATTTTGTCCAAGTGGATTGTGGTGGACAATACGTGGGCATTGACATCTTGAGTCTCTAGGCTTTCCGGTTTTTGACTCTTCCCATCTCCTGAGTATGTTTGCCCAGTATATATGCTGCCACTTTCCCTTGTTATTAGTCTGTTAAGTCCTTTAGATGAAAGAGCCTGAAGGAATTGACATCCTCTGGGCATAGTTTCTCTTTTGAGTGCAAAAGCCATTGAATGCCACACAATTCAGCTCTTGAGAATGTTAATGGGAGAAAAATGAGAAAGCCAGACAGAATGGTGGTTTCTTTTAAGTAGAGAAGGAAGATACTAGTCGCTTCATCCAGGTATCTGATTGAAAATCTTATACAGGAGCACTGCAAGCAATCGAACATAATATTGTTCCACATGGTGCTTTCTTTTCAATTAGGTCATATGATGGAAGAGATAGCAGTAGCTAGTATGAGGATGTGAAACCCTCAAAATGAGGAAAGAAACAAGGTAAGAACTCTTGCTTTCCTAAAAAAATAAAGGTATTTTCCCCTAATAATGAAACGAATTGTCTAAACAAAGAGACTATTCTTGAAAGTTTTTCGATGATTCAATGAACTTGGGAGAAAAAAATGGGTATCTTTTGTAAAACGGTTCATACTAGCCTCTCTTCATGGTTGTATTCAAATCTTCTAATATGCAGAACAAGGCTATATCTTGGAAATCTAACATTGAGCATAAAGAAATTGCTTTTAAAACTGAACCAAGATGGGTTGAGAATTTGAAATAGCTGACTTCTCCCTAACATTGTGGCCTTTATTGAAGGATACCTTAAGGCCATTGACTGAGTTCCTTCAAGTTGAAGAAACAAGACACACCTTAGCCCACATGAATACAAAAATTCCCGGACATTGATTTTCCTGAAATTCTTGCTTTCAAAAAGAGAAAAACAAAATCAGTGTAAAATAAAGAAATTAGAAGGTTCGAGTTCATGTTTCTTTTGTAAAATGTAAGAACATGTTAGGAAAGACTGCCCTTTGTTGGCTCCTCCAAAAAGTAATAAAGTTTATGAAAGGAATGTCAATTTCAATTATTCCCTAAAAGAAATTAAGCAGACAAGACGGAGGTTGAAAGAGATGTATCTAACGAAAGTTCCGCTTGGTCTTCAACCCAATATGAAATTATTTATGCCTTTGGGTTTCTAAACAAAAAGGATGATATTGAAGGTGATAAACCTAATGATATTGTGAACATTGACAATGGTATCAATCTAGAAATGGTTCCTAGCAATATTGACCATCCCTGGAAAAGTCCTTCGATCTTCTAATTTCTAAAAATGCTGAAGCATTAAACTGCATAAAAATGCAATTAGTCATTAATCGCAAGTTGGGGCAGTTGGCAATTTTCTCTTGGTTAAATTTGCCAATTCATTAAATGATTGTTGACCGCAATTTTCCACTAATTTTATGGCATTTAAATGTGTTTAAACTGCAAAAAAAAATATGAAAACTCCCACCAACCTACCTGCATGCCCGCATGATTTCCCTGTGCAAATTTTGTGCTACCCGAAACCCACAACTTGCTTTTGATAGAGTTCTCTTGTGATGTATTTACCAGGAAGAAATGTGAGGTGTAGAAACAGGAGACATGGAAAGTTAGAAACACAATACATTTGCAGGATGTTTTCCAAGCCAACAAAAGGTATACACTATTTCAGTTTCATTATTAGTCATATGCATCACAATTAACGCCAATTACTTTATATTTCTTTTCTTTCCTGTGTTATCTTTTTTCCTACACATTTTCATTTATGATTTATTTCATTTGCAAGTGAATCATTCATGCTTTGGAGTTTCAAATGTACAGAAGTTTAAGAGTTTTTAAATTCATTTACAGATGTTGAGTTTTGTATTATATTTCTCAAATAGCTGAATTGAGGAAACCTCTTTCTTTAAAAGTTTGGACAAGTTTTAAGTGTATAGAAATAACAAATGCAATCTTGCTAACTTTGATGAGTATGGTAAATGTAAATTTTGGCAATTTCACAAAGACAGCTGCTGGAAGCACATTTTTGACACAATTTTCCCGATTTTGTTAAAATTTGTGGAATCACGGCAAAATTCACTCAACAGTCATTTATACCACAGCTGATTCCTCCTATAACCCGAAGTGCCATCTAGAGTCGTAGTGCAAAACAAATTTTGAGTGTGTCAAACAATAGCTTTTCAATACTTTATATTCGACCACCGGTAAATAGAAATGCAAAATTAGATATAGGAGCCAAAGAAGCTAGTAACTGGAGAAATTATTAGAAAAGTTACCTAAGCATCTGTTGAGAGCGCTATATGTTGCAGTGCGCTACACACCAAATGCAAAGAGCAATCTAGTACACATGAAGAAAAAAACTGTATTGTAACATAAACGGTTACATGACTGGCTTTAACAATATATAAAGGTCAGATTTGAAACTGAGAGGGCGTGAGAGGACATATAATATATAAAACCTTTACTGTTTACAGTTTTTCTATTTGTTTTGCGTGTTGAAATGAACAAACAATCACATCTAAATCCAGAAGCAGCACACCCAAATGGTGAATTTACAGTCAGAGAAAACATAATATTGGGCAGTTATGCTCAAAATTGAGGCACGCATCTTCTCTAGCAAAACAAATGGAACTTGAAACCCTATTTTACATTTAGAAAATACAATCTTTTACAACAATCTCAATCTAAAAGTTCGGAATGCAAAGTTCACTTACTATTTATCAAATGCAATGGAGATAACCCTAAATTTGAAGCAGAAAATAGCGAACTTGTCCAGAAAAATAAATTTCTTCCAATAATCTCGCTCTTAAAGCTCCAAATTCAACTTTCACCATCTGTTTAACTTAAAAAAAATGAACCGCCATCTTATTTCAATTCAAATAAGTAATTTACGTAGCTAGTGATTAAAACGATCGCCCCGAATTGGAGAGAAAAGACAGAATTTTCCCAGAAAAATGATGGAAGAAACATACATATTCTATGTTCTGAACTAAAACCATGTTCTATATGCAGAATGCCTAAAAAGAATTCCCAAAATTCAAACTTTATATGTTCTGAATTTTATTTTAGTTTTTCACTAAGAGTTTGATATACATGTTTAACAAAAACATAAACACGAAACAGAAAAATGCCACATTTCTTGCAAACATAAAGCCGTTACTGCCAATTGCTCAATCGCCGAACAAATTCACGTGAATTAGGAAAACATCATAAAAATTATGAGAAAAGAAAGCTGATACCTAATAAAATCTGGCAAAGATCTCCACGGCTTTCAATCCAGACGATAGACAATTGAAGCAACGGCTGAACGTAAAATTGGAAGAGTAAGAGGAATGAAGCTTATGGTGGAGATGTCGAAAAAAATGACAGTAGCTCAGAGATGGAGTGGAGAGCAAAAGACGGCGTACCACACATTCAGATTCTGAAAATATTTCTGTAATGAATCTACCTACATCTCATAAAATATTGACTAAGGTTTTTATATGACGATCGGCGCTCCAGTTAAAAACCAACTCTCATCAACTCAGCTGTGAGACTGGGCGTTGGAAGGGACCAAAAGAGGCTTGGGTAGAAAGAATTTGCATGTTTTGTAACTCTGGGAAAGTGAAAACCGAACAGCATTTTATTTTAGAATGTAAAACTTACAAGAACAGCAGGGATAAATTTGTGGGGTACATTATCAGATAGTTCTTGGCATAACATATTTAGCGAGGAATACATTGAGAAATTAGGTGAGCTTATCACCAGTTTGCACAAGAAATGAACCGAGCTTCTAAAGTCAGCCTAGATTGCTTTGTTGTCCCATAGGCTATGTTTAGCCTTGTAGACGTAAAAATTATATCTATCTATCTATCTTGAGTAGAGATATTTGGACATCCAAATATGAAATATGTTTCAGATCTCTATTTTTTTAAAAATATTTTATGCTTATCGACAATCTATCGGTTCTATCAAATTGTTTGATCTCATCAAAGTTATTTAAAACCTTCTTTCAATCATATTCATCAATTTAAACAATTATTTATCTCTTTCTAATTTGTTCTTGTTGTCTCCTCCTTCCATCACTTATTAGGCATAATTGACTCTATCTAAATACCTAATATTTTTTAAAATTATTAATAAAAATTAAAATGAGAATTTTTAATCACCTCACAAGACTAATGCTATCAATCAAACAAATATTATTGTATAGTTCAAATTCTACCATTAGAATTTAATATATGAATTTCAAAATGTAAGAAAAAATTAAAGTAATAATAATTAGCTTTACAAATTCTATCATTAGAATTTAATATATGAATTTCAAAATGTAAGAAAAAATTAAAGTAATAACAAGGACGCATAGCGTCTAGTTCCTCCCTTAAAGATTAAGCCTTAGGATATTTGACATAGAGTTAAAATAATATAAATAAATTTTAATAGCCTATATAATTACCACTATATAGAATTTTCTTTGAAACTAAATGTAATATAAGTCATTAAAGTAAATATAATCATTAATATGTATAACTAAATATAATCGTTAATTATAGTTGAACATTAAATATTAAATTAAGATTTCTATTAAAAAATATTAATATTATATTATTAAGTTATTTTTTTTTAAATTAAATATCGAATGATCAAAAAAGAGGAGGTACAATATCAAACAGGGAGGTGAACCTCAGTCACCAAGTTCAACCTTGAGTAGCCAGCTAGCTCAAAATGTAACAGTTTACGAAATTACAAAACGGAAACATCAGAGAAGCTAATCCAAAATGTCATCCAGATCATCAACCCGGGAGGTCCAACCGAACTCTCCTTCCATCCAAACAATCTTTTTCTTGTCAAGAAAGTGCGCCAAGAAATTCAGCCTGTCAGAAAAGGGGCCTCTATTATCCCTAATCTCTTTCAGCAGCTTCTTGAGAGCAACTTCAAAAGCAGCCTGGTTATCAACATGAAGATCGTATATGAACATCGTGGCATGACCATCATGAAGAAATCTTTTCAGCTTTTCCATTTCCAGCTTCATAATACAACACACCTGCGTAATAATCTTAAACCGTATGAGTTTCAGATGAAACAAAGTAAGGGATCTGCTAATGCTTTGGAATTTGTCTTCATTTCTACATTTCCAAATAAACCAGAGAATGTAAGAAGAGAGAATTTTCCAAAAGAAATTAGTATCTTTATTAAGACCAGATATGTTACCAGTAATAATATCAAGAATAGAAGCATGATCAGTAATAGTAATACCAAAGAACTTCCATATGATTCTAGCAAAACGACAGCTGAAGAAGATGTGTCTAATATGCTGAGGGGTGTTACAAACAGCACACAAATCAGCCTTACCAGTATTATTCCAGATAGGGAGCCTATCCAGAAGAAGCTGCCATTTAAAAAGAATGATTTTGGGCAGAATATGAGAATTCCAGAATTTATCCAAGACTTTCTGCCATTCCAGGGGGCCATAATCAACATACCAAAGAGAATTAAGATGAGATAAAATAGAATGATCTTTATTAAGCACATTGTAAATGTCTTTGGCTTTAATCTTATGAAGAAGGGAGCCATCATCCCATCTGAAGGAAAGAAATCTGTGGGAGTCCACATCACATCTACGGGGGAGATTAAGAGAACGACATGCATTAGTTATCATATTATAAGTACGAATATGGGAATAAGGGAGATTAAAAACCCGACTAATGTCTTGCCAGCTTAACAGATTGTCATTCTCCAAAATATCCATAAAACATTTAATACCTTGACTATGCTAGTACTTGGCAGAGCACCCTTGGGTAAGCGCCAGAGGTTTGCCATTATGGTGGAGGTTCCACCAAATGGAACGCTCACCATGAATACAATTATTATTGTCAAATTTAGAATTATTTATAAACTTCCTCACATACTCCCAAGCCTTCCATATGGATTTAAAAACAATGGAGCCCTGGACAGAGACAGGAAATGATCCAGCAATAAGATCAGTAAAAGGAAGATCTTTCCAATACTTAGCATGCTTAGGGTACCCAGCCTGGACGTTA
>MU224249.1:2694244-2726269 GCA_018584345.1 Thuja plicata | reverse complement strand
TGGGCCTATAACATTGTATTCTGAAGCCATTGACCTAGATTAATCTGATTGTTCATTGTTGAGACCTCGTGATAACCTTGCAACTTGAAAAAGTTGTAGAACATACACAATTTCAGTCTTCATTCTTTAAAACACAGTGTCTATTATGCTTGTATCTTTGATCGGTTTCTGAAAATGCAAAACAAAAACATCCAAACTGTCAAAATGAGTCAAACGTGTTAAAGTCTAGGGTTGTCAACGTCAACTATCTTGCAAATCAGAAGAATTGTGTGATAAACTACCACAATCGACCAATTATTTTACCGCAATCGATAAAATTGTACCACATTTGACCAGATTTACTATATTCCTATTCTAACTTAAAAACCTTGAAAGAATTCTTCATTTGGTGTTCAAAACAAGTGTCTATCCCAGAAAAATGCGAAGAATATTGTGTGAATCTCTAAACATTAAATATTACCCTTTCTCTGTAAAGCATGATTATTGTCAAAAACATTGTTAGTTCGAAAGCTCAGACTCGAAATATCTTGATCTCATCATATCAAACATCATCATCTTTATCAAATTGACTTTTTCCAAGACAAAGGTCAGCAAATCTTATCTTTATCATCACCACTTTGAGATCAAGTTATATCAAAATCTGTCCTTAGAATTATCCTTGTCCAAAACATAACTCAGACTTTTCTTAGAAAGGATCCTCTTCTTTATTTGCTTTATATCACTTGTTTTAGTTACAAAACCTGGACCGCACGATGTCTCAAACACCTCATGGAGGACCTTACACAAGGTCTAAGGCTAGAGCTCAACCTGATGAGTCATATATCAACTTTTTCCACGCTTGGGAAACAGAGCAAGAGAACGATCCCTTCATAAACACTAGTTCTGCTCTATTCATTGAACAGTCCCGTGGGGCAACCTTTTTCCAAGATATCATAGAAGAAGAACTTGAAGATGTGGAACAAGATGCCTACTCCACTAAAGTATTTAGTGTTGTTGTAGAGAGGAATCCTGAACGTTACTTAGCCATGTTAATAAAGAAGGGAGTCAAACTCCCCGTTGAATTCAGTGTATCAACTATATGGCCCGAAAACCCTCTTACAGGTCAAAACACTACTCACACTCCTCAGATACTACCTGTTGTGTCACAGATCTTTCCACCATTGGTTTTACCCACATCTACACAGACTATATCCAATCAAACCAATGACCTGACCCAGGCTAGTACATCATCCACTCAAGGCATGACAGGCTCGCAACTAGGTGCACCCATGGTCACTAGTATGCCTCCACCTTTGGTCTCATGGCTAGCACAATCAAGCTCTCATGCTATGCCTTCCATCCCACCAAACACCAACTGTTCTAAAACCTGCTGCAATCAATTCACACAAGTCTTGGGATCAACACATCATGCCCGCAAGGATCCATCTCTGCCGGAATGACTTACAGTCAAGGCCTGCCCAAAGCTACACCTTTGCCCATTCTGACACCAATCCAACCTCCGCAACAGCAACCCCAACTTTAGTTGCCTCAAAACTAACCTCAGCAACAACAACCCCAGCTTTAGTTGCCTCAATTCCAACCTCCACAACAACAACCCTAGCTTTAGTTTCCTCAAAACCAACCTCAGCAACAGCAACCCCAGTTTCAAACCCAACCTCAGTAGCAGCAATACCTACCCCAACATTATCAACCCCAACTTCAGTCACAATAACAAACACATCAAAATTCACCGTGTACTACTCATGTCCCTCCAGTTACAAATCACTCTGTGGGGAATCAATATCAAGTCCCTAGGATGAAATCCTATGTTCCTACTCAAGGGACACAGAGGCGCAACCTCATACCCACCACGGCACAAAGGAATGTCCACACACATCAGCCTCAATATCAAACGGACATACTAATGCAACAAATGCAAACCCTTCAAACCCAAATGATGGATATGCAAAATCAGGGGCACACTAAATCCCATACCGCAAAGGATTTATACCCATACCCCTTTGACCATTCTCTTCACATGTCTCCATTCCCAAACCACTTCTCGGTACCAAAATTTGACAAATACAGGGGCAGTACCAACCCTATTGAGCATATCCGAGAGTTCTTTGCTAGTTGCGTCGAAGTCGCTCATGATGAGACATATCTAATGCGACTGTTCCCACAAAGTTTGGCCAGACTAGCAATGGAATGGTTCTCACATCTACCTCATGACATTCAGTCTTGGGGAGAATTGGCTGAAACGTTCATAGCTCACTTCCATCATAACATCGAGCGCAAGGTCAGCATCAAGGACCTTTGCGACATTAAACAGAAAGATGAAGAGTCTTTTGTGAAATTCCAACAGAGATGGAGGAATATAGCAAACCGTATAACATATGATGTGCTCAAACAAGACTTAATAGTCATGTTTGTTGACAATCTGATCCCAGACATGTCATTCACAACAGAGTTACAGTTAGCTCTGAACTTCACACAATTCATCGAAAGAGGAGTTCGTTGTGAGCAGAACTTGATCAAACAAGGAATCCTTGCAGATCCCACACAAAAAAACACAAATAAGAATGCAAAGGAAAAAGCTAAGTGGTGGAACAAGAACAAAAATGTCACTAGCAATGGTGTCATTGATGTGAAGACAGTCAACTATGCACAACCTAAGGTGTCACTGCAAGGCACACCTGTGGCAAACCAAAAACCCACAGGGCCCACTCAAAAAACATACACCCAAAACCAACCTCCCCCTGTACAAGCAGCCGCTATGTCAAATAGTCAACAACAGAATCAACGCAAACCACGGTTTCAATTCTAGCAACAAGATTTCACACCATTAGGAGAGCCGATAGAATCAACTTTACACAAGTTGATACAATCAAAAACTATCACTCTCCCAAAAATCAAGGACTTTGAACAAGATGAAAACAAATCGAGGTGGTATAATGACAAAGATTTCTGCGAGTTTCATCGGGTGAAAGGGCACAAAATGGCCAACTGCTATCGATTGAAACATGCTATCCAAGATCTAATTGACACAGGCATCATCGATGTGACGAATACTCAAACCAAAGGCACAACTGATCACACCATTTTCAATGATACCTTTCGTGATCACAACAAGGGAAAAGCCTCCAGGTCTGGTGGACAAACAAAACAAGTTAACTATACATATGCCAACAGTGATAATGTCATCAATTGCCTCAATCCTTCAGATAGCCATGTGGCTACTATCACTATCAGAGACCAAGGTAACAATTGTGCTATAACAATGCGTCATGCTAGAGTTGTCTTGCAAGGAGTACTATCCTCAACTACTACATCAGCCAATCCTATAGCAAACTCAAATCCACAAATAAGCATAGTGGACCAACTAAAGTGCACACCTGCCCAGATCTCCATGTTTGACCTATTGCGCATATCACTGCAACATAAACTGGCACTTGACCAAGCACTTTAGAATGCAACTGTCCCAAGGGACATAAAACCTGAGAGCTCCCAAATGATGGTCAACCATATAGAAGCTAACAAACATGCCACATTCACAGACCGTGATGTGTCACCGCATAAACCCCTGCATAATGATCCTCTACACTTACTTGTCTAGATCCACAAAAGCGTTGTCTGTAGGGTCCTTGTTGATGGTGGAGCTGGGTTAAACATTTGCACTCTAAAGTTTATCAAGCAACTGGGCTATTCTGAATCAAGCATTGATGTTACAAGAAGGATAAATATCAGAGCCTATGATGAAGAAGAAAGGTCCTCTAAGGGTATTATCATTCTACCCGTTTGCATTGGTCCTGTGGTCAAAAACACACCCTTCCAAATCTTAGACCTTGATTTGGGATACAACATGTTACTAGGGAGACCTTGGATACATGAAATGCAAGTTGTACCTTTGACATACCATCAATGCATCAAATTCCCACACCAGGGAGAAGAGATCATCATAGAGGGAGATCCCAATCCCTTCCAATATTGTAATGCGGTCCAAATCAGCACTGATAACCAGGTACCATCAAACCAAGATGCAAGCATCCCGTCCTCTTCATATTCGAATCCCAAAGATGTCACACGAGAAGCGGGAAAGATAGTCATTAACCAGGACGCAAGTATCTCCTCCTCTTCAAATTCAAATCTTAAAGATGTCACAGAGAAAGCAGGTAAGATATCCATCACATACAAGGGATGTGGTGAATACAGATACGAAGAGGCTTTTACCATCATGCACATGCCTCAAAGCCTAAGAACTCATGGTATGCCACAACCTGTTATTGCAACAGAAACTCTGCAGCCGGTTCTATTTAGATGTCCACCCACAACTTTTGTCCGATGGGGAGACATAGCGGAAGAGAATCCTTTTGAGCAAGACATCAATACCTAGTTATACCAAGACTCCCTTGAGATAATTTGACCACCATTACCCTTGTCAAAATATGGTAATGGATACATAATGATACAAAGATTTGGGTACGATGGTACAAATGCGCTGGGGGCAAGTCAATAAGGCATATATGAATTGCCTCTCCCGCCAACCCAAAGAAACACAAGAGGTTTGGGATATGGACAACAAAGCACTAGTCCTGTGATCCAAGACATTCAAGCCAATCATGAGCAAATAGCAGAGATGCGCTTGGGACACAACACAGAGCATGTCCCAATAAGCAACATATTAGCACAGTTGTTGCCCGCCGAAGAGGGAACCACACAATCCCAATTAAACCTACACATAGCAATTGAAGATAACCAAGGAAGTGAGACATTGAACAAACATTCTATTGAGACTGACTCCCATGAGTATGAGTGGAGATTTCTTCACAACTCTGAACTATCAATCTCATATTTTTACCCTCGGGTCGACATTATCATAAACTTAGCAGACCTGTTTGACCAACTGACCATCACCGAACAACCCTGTATAGACAAACACGTCATTTATCAAACCTTGAGTGGTGCATCCTCGTCACAATCCAATTTTGTAGGCACCATATCAGCAGTCCCATTCAGTCAACCGAAGCCAAACAGTAGTGAAAGTGTTTGTCTTGTACACCCTGAGCTTATAGAGTGGGATCAATAAGGGCCACCTGATCTAGATGTCTTCAAGAATGACGAGGCGATAGCTCATTTCATGGGACTAAGGGAAGGCATTCTGTCAGGAGATCACATGGCAGGATTCTCCATTAACCTAGACAGAGCAACATACTTCAGGGAGGAAGCTCCTCTTTCCAGTCCACAAAAGAAAAAAGAACAAAAGAATAAAAAGCTAAAAGAAGACATATCTTCTGGCAAAAACCTCATTAAGGTGCTAGAAGATGGAAAGAAGGAACTCCTCCCCCTGATAGAGGATAAATCATCACTACTAGCTGAAGAGATAGAGGAAGTCAACTTGGGAGATGAAAAGAACCCGAGAAACATATACTTGGCGAAATCACTCACTCCTGAGGAGAGAGAACAGTTCACCAGTTTCTTCAAGGCAAGAATGATCAATTTTGCATGGTCCTACTTAGACATGCCATGATTAGATCCAGAGCTCATGCTATATCATCTCCCATTGCTATCAAACGCCAAACCTGTCAAACAGAAGCTAAGAAAGATGCATCCTCACGTTGCATTGTTAGTCAAGGTAGAACTAAAAAAGCTCTTGGATGCTAAATTCATTAAACCTATACCATATGCAGACTGGATATCTAATCTGGTACCAGTTACAAAGCACAGTGGTCAAATATGGATTTGCATAGACTTCTGGGATCTCAACATAGCATGTCCCAAGGATGACTTTCCTTTACCAAATATTGATACGATAGTAGACCTAACTGTCGGACACCAAATGCTATCACTCATGGATGACTTTTCAGGTTACAATCAAATAAGGATCGCGCCAGAGGACCAACACAAAACATCTTTCACATGTCCTTAGGGGACATATTGTTGGAATGTCATGTCGTTTGGTCTAAAGAATGCCAGAGCAACATATCAGAGGGCTATGATGACTATATTCCATGATCTCATCCACAAGACAATGGAAGACTATGTGGATGACATATTAGCCAAATCAATACTTCAAAAGGATCATCTACGGGTTTTGGGACCCATCTTTGATAGAATGCAGGAATTCAAAGTCTGTCTAAATCTAAAAAAGTGTGCATTCGGTGTCACAGCAGGAAAATTATTGGGGTACAAAGTATCACACAGAGGAATCGAAGTGGATCCGGAAAATGTCAAGGCAATATTGGACATGCCTCCACCATCGAACCTGAGACAACTAAGAGGGTTACAAGGAAGTCTCCAATTGATCAGATGCTTCATAGCTCAATTGGCAGACAAGTGCCACCCATTCCAACATCTATTACATAAAGACATCAAGTTCATATGGACAGAGCAATGTGAACAGGCATTTCAGATATTCAAAGACTACCTTCTAAAGTCTCCTATATTGGTCGCACCAGTACAAGGTAGACCATTGCTTCTATATATCTTAGTGATAGAATCAGCGTTAGGTGTGCTCTTGGCACAACATGATGATGCAGGAAAGGAGAGGGCCGTTTACTATCTAAGCAGGACTTTGGTTGGATATGAGCTAAACTATACACTGATTGAGAAGTCATGCCTAGCAGTTGTTTTCACTTCCCAGAAGCTAAGACACTATATGTTGAATCACCAAACGAAATTAGTTGCACATATTGATCCTCTCAAGTACCTCCTGAGCAAAGCAGCACTCACTGGACGACTGGCCAAGTGGGTAATGATCTTAAGCGAGTTCGACATTGAGTATATAGACAGAAAGGCCATCAAAGGACAATTAATCATAGATCGACTAGCAGAGGCACCGATTCAAGACCACCAGCCTATTATCTCTAACTTTCCTGACGAATCTATCATGACACTACAACCAACAATCGAGGTGTGGCAACTTTATTTTGATGGATCGTGTACAAACCATGGTGCGGGGGCAGGAATAGTTCTTATCACTCCAGATCACGATACAATTCCAAAGTCTTTCATACTTAACTTCCAATGCACCAACAATATAGTAGAATATGAAGCACTAGTCATCGGTTTAAAGATAGCTATTCAATGGAGAATCAAGAACCTGGAAGTCTTTGGCGATTCACAGTTGGTCATTAGTCAAGTTAACAATGATTATATGACCAAAGATGAGAAGCTCATACCTTACAAAGCACAGATGGAAAGACTGCACACAAAGTTTCATTACATTCTCTTTGAGCAAGTCCCAAGAGCACAAAACAAAGTGGCAGATGCGATGGCTACCATAGCATCATTGATTGATATGCCAGGCAACGATACCAAATTCTAGTTTCTAGTGGAGCAACTCTTGGTGCCATCACATCAGGCATCTATCACAGAATCAGCGTGTGTCCTTGTTGGTCCTGAATCCCCATGGTATCAAGATGTCTATAGCTATCTCCAAAATAATGTCTTACCCCCAAACTTGTCTAGGAACCAGAGAAAAGCCCTCATCCGCCAAGCCTCTAGGTATACCATCCTCTCAACTACTCTGTGCAGATGAAGTCTAGATGGAACATTACTATGATGTCTCACTTCCATGGAATCCCAGAAAGCTTTGTACGAGGTACATGAAGGAATATGTGGAACCCATGGAGGTGGCAACAACTCAGCTAAGAAAATAATCCGCATGGGATACTATTGGCCCAAAATAGAGACAAATGCACACAAGCATGTTCAAACGTGTAGACAGTGTCAAGTTCATGGATACCTCATCCATGCACCTGCCCAGGAACTAAATCCTATCACATCACCATTGCCATTTTCAATGTGGGGATTTGACCCTAGTAGGCAAAATCACACCTTCTTCAGCAAACGAACACAAGTACATCATAGCAGCAACAAAATACTTCACCAAGTGGGTGGAAGTAATTCCCCTCACTTACATCACTGGAAAGCAAATAGCGATGTTCATACTTAACCACATCATCTGTCGATATGGGATCCCCCAAACAATTCTAACAGATCATGGTACACCTTTCCAAAACAAGGATGTTGAAGACCTATGTGAACAGTTTCGCATCAAACAAGGGTTCTCCTCATTTTACTACCCTCAAGGGAATGGCCAAGCTGAAGCTACCAACAAAACAATCTTGAAGATTTTGAAGAAAATAGTCAACGAATTAGGGCAAGACTGGCATCTACAGCTTAGTCCCGCATTATGGGCATACAGAACTAGTGTGAGAACACCAACAGGAGCAACTCCTTTCTCCCTAGTCTATGGAACAGAGGCGGTATTACCCCTTGAAGTGGAAATCCCATCCCTGAGGATATCATTGAAGAACCTGGTTTCAGACGAAGACTATAGAGTAGCAAGGCTTAGCGAACTAGAGTTACTAAATGAAAGAAGGCAACATGCCTTCGACCACTTACAAGGCTATCAGAATCGCCTTAGAAGGAACTACCATAAGAAGGTAAAGCCATAAACATTTGAGGTAGGAGACCTTGTCCTCGTGGAAAATTAGAAGAATCAAGCAGAGCGAGTCAAACCTGGTAAGTTCGAGCCTAATTGGCTAGGACCATTTGTTATTGTCAACTCTACTCAGAGTGGGGCATTCATACTAGCAACACCAGAAGGAGATCAGCTCCCCGGCTAGATCAACAACATGCACCTGAAGAGGTTCTACCCTTAAAGGTCTCTATGGTTAAGGCATTTATCTACATATCCAAAAAATACCAAAAAAATTAGAAAATACAAAAGTTACCTTGGTGAAAACCTGGCAATCAGGCGCCTTGGTGACAATAAAAAAAGTAAAGAGAAAACAAAATCGCTCTCTCAGTGAAAACCTAGCAATCAGGCGCTATTGAGTAGGTACCTTGGTGAAAACCTGGCAAACAGGCGCCAAGTGTTCAAATCCAGCTTCACCATCAATGAGCTCCAAAAGCTTGAGCACACTTCAAAATGCAAGACTAACTACCCCAAGCAATATCCAGAAGCACGATCCCCTCTAAGCACCAAGCACTTACCCATGGTTAATATTGGTCCACCAGACTAGGGGCGATTCCAAATGTCATGAAAAATCCTAAAAATTGAAAAACTCATCAAAAAATCCTAAAAAGATCAAAAACCAAGAGAACATCAATCTTCATAAAAAACAATCAAAAATTGCAAAATCCCAAAGCAATAAAACCAATTCGGTTATCAAGAGAGCATACGACAATTGCACCTAGTCAATCAAATGTCACAATCATGAGCTTTGCATATCAGCATTGGGCTCATCTGACACAGCTTTATCAATCTATCAATTCAATCAGCAAGCAATAGGCAATCAAATCTATCAATCAATTGTCACAATCATGAGCTTTGCGAACAAGCATTGGGCACATCTGACACAACTTGATCAGCTACCAACAAGATCAGAGCAAGCTATTAATCAATACTGTCACAATCATGAGCTTTGTAAACATGCATTTGGCCCATCCGACACAGCTCGATCCACTGCCAACGCGATCAAAAGAAATCAAGCCAACCAAGCCTAACCAAAGAGTTTGAGCCAATCAAGAGAATCCCACTGCATCGAGGAACCATCCAAAAATGTTGACTAGGACAGTTAGGTCGGTCAAATGTTAGTCTATATTTCACGGTTATGTTCTTATGCTACTCCAGGATCCACCATGTGAGGAGAGTAGCTATGATAGATCATGACTTATTTTCTTTGATTGTTGTCTGTTGAATGTTTAATTCGATTTCAGGGCCATGATGATTTAGGATAAATGCGGTAGGTGCTGTCACTTATCTGGCAGCCGCACAGTTCCACGATCTGAGCTTAACGCTGGGAAAGAATTGGACATTCCTTCTCTTTTATTTTTGCTTATTTGGTTTATAGAATCAAGAGCTCGCAGCAATATTCAGATGGACTCTGAGTTGCTTTGGAGTTATATCTTGGTTTCTATGGTCTTTCCCTTTATGTTGCAAACAAGAGCTCACGATGCTATCCAGATGGACTCTAGGGGCGTAGGAGTTCTATCTTGTTTGTTTGGCTTTCCCTTTCAGAAATAAAGAGCTCACAGTGTTATCCAGACGGACTCTGGGTACATAGGAGTTCTATCTTGGTTTCTTTGTTTTAGATTAACTCAGAGGACAAGCGGTATCCAGATGATCAATATCTGGGTGCTTTTGGCTCTCTTTCTTTTCAAACAGGGAACATAGTTGAATCCAGATGGTCAATATTTGGGTGCACTATGGGTCTCTTTCTATTTCAATCTCTCTACTCCTTCTGCTATCAAGAGGTCATGGCGGTATCTAGGTGGTATGTGATCTGGATCATTCAACTCTCTTCCAAAACATTAGAAAATACAAAAAAGATGCAATGATGACAATTATTGGAAACTGGGGCAGCGACTTGAGACATTCATCCTTTCTATCAAATCATATCTATCCAAAAAATGCAAAAAAGAACTTTTCTATAACCAAATTATATTAGATCAATCTTAGAGCACATCTATCTAAACTAACTTCTTTCTAACTAACTCATGCATTACTCAGATATTTTGTGCATAGAAGACTACATTAATTCTTTAAGTGCATCAGAAAAGTACAAAAACATGGTAGTTGCATTCATGATAAATCAACAAAACACATGCATCCATAAGAATCTCATATAAACATGCATCTCATTTACAGCATCTTGCATAACATGTTAGTATCATAGGAAAAGTAAATTATCCATATACGAGTCTGCATAAAAGAAACACATTGCATAAACATCTCATCATCTAAACCACCAAATAATTTAGAACCATACATATAGCAAGTAAACCATTGAACATCATATCAAAACATAGCTGCATCTAATGTAAATCAAAATATCTGAGTACAAATGAAAGGTCACAAGTCTGAACAAAGAAGGAAATCAACATGTATATCAATATATATATATCACTGTATCGGGATACAAAAATGGTACTACTCAGAGTATACAATGAATCACTACAAAAATGGTACAAGGTATAATCAGCAGGAGCTACCCCCACCCTCGCTAGGAGGTGCACGAGGGGGAGGCATATCAAAATGTATCTTGTGAGAGGACCCAGGAGCTCGGACACCACTACTCTGAGAACGTTGAGCCCTGCTGGACCTCTGCAATGCTGTGTAACTAGGCACCCTCTGTGCCGTCGAAACTGCACCCTCATAGTGTCGTCTCCAGTAATCAATCTCCCTCTGAGCATCTTTCCCAGATCTGTAATACCTATCTAGAATATCTCTATGGGTGACATCATGTACACTATCAATGAATGAGTGGACCTCGGCCTGAGCTTGTCGCTCTCTAGACTCAGCAGCTGTGACACGAGCCTCCAAAATGGTTGCATAGGCATCGGATAAGACAAGTCAGGCCTACAAATCCTGAACCTGCTGGGAGAGTTGGTCAACCTCTGAGAGATCATCATCCATACCACCCATCGCCATGTCCATGTCACCCTTCTCCACCCTGTCCCCTAGTCCCTCTCCTCCTCTCCGTCTCAAAACCACAAAGTCATCACCACTCTCAGAGCTCTCCCCTATACTGCTCCTACTACTGCCACTCTCCCCAGAGGAACCTGTCTTAGCACTCTGCTCATCCAAAGCCTCCATGTCTATATCAGCGAGCTCCACATCCTCAAAAATAACCCGATCCTCATGTCGGGGAGCCAAAACTACAGCTGTCCTCTTGCGAACTCTGTACACCAACTGAGGTGCCTCCTCCTCCAAAGCCTCCTCATCCTCCAAAATGGCACCCAACCTGACTCTGGCCTGCCCACCACTATGACCACCTTTGCTCCTAACTCCACCTCTAGCACCCCCGGGACCAGGATCATCCCCTCCATCATCACCTCTCCCGCGTCCTCCATCCCTCCCACCATCTCTCCCGCCTCTCCCCCATTCGACATCTCTACCCCCGTCGCTCCCTCCCTGGCCACCACCCTTCCATCCATCACGGCCTCCCCTACCATGTCGTAACCGTCGGGCCCTCCTCATAACAGTCCCAGGAATAGGACGAGAGACATCTGTCAAAGCAATAGGCCGATGCTGCAACTAGTATGCATCAAACTGTGGTGTAGTGGCTGCAAAAGATAAATTCAACTATCAGTACCAGAGGAGATCAAGATATAAAGTACCGTAACAAGATATGAGAAAGAATCAAAGAATAGAAATTAAGTACATATGCATATCAAAAACAACACAAACCTAGGTCCACAGTGGCAGAGCACCAGGTCCACGCTACAGGCAGCAACCCTAAGAACTCAATGCGAGCAGCATCCAGTGACACTACAACACCCCAAATGCGAGCATCCCTCGATCTCCAAGCAAAATATGCATATAAATCTGACACATCCTGCTGCTCTCCAAACTGACGTAACACCCTGTCGGTGTTATGAAAATCGATCATATGTACATGATCACTCACGCGTCTAATCAGGTACCTCTGTTGTTGACAAAAGGGGAGATGGATGTCCTCTCCATCCCAGATGGGACAATCTCTATATGGCCTCCAGATAAAATATGGAATCATATCTAGCTGTTGTCACCAATATGAAAGATGACCCATATGAGTCTGCACAATTGCACCATCATACATATACACATACGGCCTATCTGCCGGGAGAGCACAGGCACCAACAGGATGGCAGACAACTATTTTCTCCCATGCCCAAATCTGTAATAAAGTGGCACCGCAACCAAGTGACTTACCATCAAGGTAAGCCACATATAACATGTGAAAATGCATGTGGTCCAACATGCATGGGCCCCACGCAAAGACGGTATGGTCTCAGACCATACTCTATAGGACGTTACCAAAACCAATAGAAAAACCATGCTGACAACGATCGGGGCACAGGATCCCACATATCAGACTACCTAGCAGGGTGGATAGTCTATCAAGGCCTAATCCAAACCTAGACCAAGGAATGTCATAACCTCCTGCAAGCCCGAGCTGATCCCGGGGCAGTCTAGAGAGCTCAGTCAAAGCAGTAATACCAGTGCGTGTGGAATACTCCACCAGCTCGCCCTGGATAGGGAGTTGGAGGATGCGGTACACATCCTCCAAGGTCATGGTACACTCCCCCATGAGTAACCAAAAAGTGCATGTCTCAGAGTGCCAATGCTCTACAAGAGCGGAGATCAGAACCCTGTTGGTCATGATCTCAGGCATATAACATATCCAAAAAAGACCAAGATCGTGAAGGACTAACCTCTCATCCTTGGTCAGCTGGAATCTTTATACAAGTCCCGCCGGTCTGGACTCCTAACAGTGCAAGATACGCCCAGTGAACTGCACATAAAGTAAAAAATAGAAAATTATCAGTTTCAGTCATCGAGGAAAGTAACAAAAGCTAAAAATAGCTGATAGCAGACAAAGACATCAGGCAGACAGTGCTAAAAAATCAATTGGGGTAATAAACAGAGGCAAATGTGGTACTTTTAAGCAGTTGTGGAACATAATTAACAAGTGCGACACACAAATGGCAATTGCAGAAATTTACATGAACAAGTGCGACACCTTTATCAAATGCGGCATAAAACTGGGAATTGCGGCATTTAAACCGCAATTGCGGCAAAACCGCAGCCGATTGCGGCAATCATGTAAATTTTTCAAAAAAGTACAAATTTTAAATGCAAAAAATGAAGCAATAAATGACACACAAAGTGAGAAAACTCACTGGGCACCCAGAGCCAACAGGTCTGCGGTACATCCAGACCCGATCGGAGATGTGCACCACGCCAGGAAGGCCCGCCATCGCTTGATAACAGGAAGAAATAAAAGCAGAAATCAGAGCACAAACTCACCAAGAAGATCAGAGCTCCAAATCACAAAGTGACAAATGAAGAGCTCTCTTCACTATTGATAAGGGTTCCGGAAAACCCTAATTTCACCAGGAACTCCAAAATTTCTTCCTGGTCCCTGGAAACTTTGAAGGTCAATTACAGGGGCATTTTAAAGTGTTTTTCAAATCCATCAGCTACCCAATTCCACAAATTGCAGTTTCGACAAATCAACGCTCGTCTCGTGACTTTTCACTCAAATTTGTTGAGGGGGCATAAGTACACCTATTAAATGTCGGGGCAAGCTGGGGCAAAATCAAAGAATCTTTGACACACTATGACAAGTCACATCACATCAAAGAGGGGCAAATGTAGACACCCTAAAATGGACAGGCTTGCGATTTTACATTAAAAACACTAATTTTCATCTATTAATTAATGGTTTTTTAATCATTAATTAATCATCTATTTTCCTCTAAATTCATTCCCCAAATCATCTAATCAAATTCCCAAAATTAATTAACTAATTAATTTTATTTAATTAATTAGCTTTAATTGATTAATTATCATTAATTAATTAATTAATTAATTAAACTCAATTTCCTATAGTTTAAATCCAAATATTTAAACTTACTAATTAAATTCTTCCAATTAAATTAATTTCAATTAAATACAACAATTCTTAATAAAAAAGAATTCAATTATCTCACATGTTGAAAACAATTATTAAATAAATGAATTTAATATTCATTTACCTTCAAAGAGATAACTCCAATCAAATCACATGGGTTACTCCACCCATCTCTCCAATCCACATGGGTAACTTCACCCACCTCTTCAGTTCAAAAAGGTAACTCATAATTAGTTCTTCAGTTAACCAAACTCTATCTCCTCTTTACCAAATGAAGAGGTGGAGTTTACTGAGGACCTCTCCTATTCCTTTTGATCTCAACCGTTCATCTCCCCATCTCTGGGATTGATCTCAACCGTTCATATCATCGCCAAGTCCTATATAATAAACCCTTCATAACCATTTGAAGGGTCCAGGATTTCAAGCTCTTGTGCGCCATTACTTCATCAGTTTGGTTCTAGCATTCAAGCCATCTTGCGACCACACACACATTTCAATTATCAAATTCTTGACGCTTCTCAAGTCATAGACGCTGCCCCACCAATATTGAGCATCAAGAACAGTGTTTTAGAAGGAGTAGAGAGAAACAATAGAAGCTTCAAGCATCGTGGGGTTTGCATGTATTTGTCTTCCTTTCTCTTGCTTGTACATTTTCTTGATCACGTTTCTAGTATTCATTTAGTAGTCATTATATACTTGATTTGCATTCATTTGTGAAACCTTTGCTACTAACCCTCGCCTTTGGAAAGCTTTGGGAATCGAAAGAGAGATGTACACTATCAGTTTTGGTTACACACATTTCAGAGAGGAGGCTAGTTGTGTTGTTCATGGATGGATTGATGGAACCCTTGAAGGGTTAGGTCAAAGGGTCCAATCCTAGCACACTCACCAAAGTGATTAAGAAGGAACGTGACATGGTTACTTCATATTCTTCCAATAGTTACATGCATACCAAACCACCCCTCACACCGAAGGAGAAATATAGCAAATCATATCAAAAAAAGCCATTAAATTGGATGAGGCCACAAAGCAAGAGTTTAGGAGGAGAGAGCTATGTTACACATGTAAGGAGTCATTGGAACCATGACACAAATGCTTAGGCAAGGGGAAGATCCACTACATTGAAGTGGTTTCTGACAATGAGGGAGAACATGAAAAATCTGATTTGCAAGAAAAAGAGGAAATGAGTCATGTAGAAAAAATTGTCACACTGGTACGAATAGGGGGCGTCATTGTAGCACTAGCTAGCACTTTGAGATGTAGTTTGTTTTGAGTCCATGGCATGCTTCAGGAACAATGGGTCCTAGTCATGTTGGACAGTAGGGCTACTCTCAACTTCATCAACTCATCACTCATCCCCCAGAGGGGTTTGCGTACAGAGGAGCATGAGGGGTTTGAAGTCAAGGTAGCAGGAGGAAATATTTTGTCATGTACCCATCTGGTTCTGCAACTGGGCATCACCATAGGGAACTACACGATGACAAATGATTTCTTTGTGGTAGATTTGGATGATACGAATATCATATTGGGCATTTAATGGATGAATACCCTTGAATAATACACACAAAACTTCAAGAGGATGGAATTCTCACTTGAGGTGGATGGAAAGAAGGTGGTTCTGAGAGGAATGTTGAATGATAGTCCAAAGGAGGTTTCATCCAAACAGATGGAAGCAATTTTCAGACATGATGATGTCATTTGGATGACTTGCTGATTGGTATCAATGAAACCTTTGAGTAGGCAACAAACTTACTACATGGATGAGGAGCTTCAAGTGGTGTTGGATAAGCATAGTTTGGTCTTCGCTGATATCCCACCTAGTATACCCCCACATAGAGGCTTTGAGCACACCATCAAGTTGTAGGAAAGGGCCAAGCTTGTTATCACCATTCCCTACCGCTATCCTAAGAAGTTCAAGGAAGAGATAGAAAAAATGATCCAGGAACTCCTCGACAAAGGATGGATCAGGCCCAACTCTAGCCCCTTTGCATCCTTGGTAGCATTGTTAAAGAAGGACAGGTCCCTCATGATGTGTGTTGACTACCGTGCATTGAACAAGAGGACTATCAAGAATAGATACCCTTTCCTAGGATCGATGATTTATTGGATGAACTACATGGAGCAGTTTACTTCTCCAAAATTAACCTTCGCTCTGGCTACCACTAGATCCACATGAGGGAGAAATATGTTGAGAAGACAACCTTTCAATGCTACTATGATAACTAAGATTTCTTGGGCATGCCATTTGGGTTGACCAATTCTTCGGCAACCTTCTAGTCTTGCATGAACCACATCTTCAACAAGCAGTTGCACAATTTTTTGCTAGTGTTCTTCAACGACATACTGATTTACAACAAGACATGGGAGGAACATCTAAGACAGTTGGATGAAGTATTAGGAATCATGGAGTCACATTCATTATTTTCAAAGAGTTCTAAATGCGAGTTTAGGATGATTGAGATCTTGTACTTGGGTCATGTCATCAGTGCCTGAGGGGTTCAGGTGCACCAGGAGAAGATTCAGGCAATTTTTAACTGGCCTCCACCCTAGACACTCTCGGAGTTGCATGGATTCTTAAGACTGTGCAGTTATTATAGAAGGTTTGTAAATGGATTTTCACAGCTCGGAGAACCCCTGACAAATCTAACGAAGAGGGGAAATTTTCATTGGGATGAGCAGGCACAATAGACCTTCAACAAATTGAAGGAATTCATGAGTACATGTCCAGTACTGGCACTACTAGACTTCACACAACCCTTTGTCTTGGAGTGTGATTCATTGAGAGAAGGCATTGGAGTATTATTAATGCAAGATCCTCACCCCTTTGCATTTTAGATCTAGAAAATCTTGCGAGTAGAACGAATGTACTCCATCTATGACAAGGAGATGCTTTCCTGTATGCACATGATGGCCAAGTTTTGGTAGTACCTCATTGGAACAAAATTTGTTGTGTGAACATACCACAACAGCCTGAGATATTTTTTGGAGCAAAAGGACTTGAATGGGGGACAACAGAAGTGGGTGATAAAAATGCAAGCCTATGATTTGACATTGAGTACGTGAATGGGAAGAATAATGTGTTGGTCGATGCTTTGTCAAGAAGATCTACATATGTTCACTGTCATAGATCTTGGCAAATTGGAAGGAACATTTGTTGTTTGAGTACTCCAAGAATTCATTTTTGTGCCAATTGATAGATGGTAAAATACATGATGGTAGGTACAAGGTGGTTGACGATGTCATTTATTACAAGGATCAAATCTATTTGGTACCCGATTCAAAGATGAAGGAGAAAATTTTGAGGGAAGTTAATGACTCACCTCTTTTTGGACACCCTGGGTACCTCAAAACATATAGGCAAATTTGAGAAAGATTCACTTGGAAGGTCTTCAAGGATGACGTGCTACAATATGTGTGGGCCAATAGAATAAATCCAAACATACCTTGCCTTTCAGGTTACTACAACCCCTTCTAATACCTGATAAAAAATGGGAGAGCATTTCTATGAATTCTATCATTGGACTTCCCCGAGTATAAGGGAAGGATTGCATCTATGTTGTGGTGGACCGTTTGGCCAAATATGCCAATTTATTTTCCATTCCCATAGGATTCTAGGCAGTTTAGGTGGCTGATTTATTCTTTTGAGAGGTGTTCCACTTGCACGTCCTTCTAAGGAACATAGTTAGTGATAGGGATAGTCATTTTCTCAGCACTTTTTGGATGGATCTATTTTTCTTGGGAGGAACGAAATTGTCATCGAGTACGAGTTACCACCCATAGATAGATGGTCAAATGGAGATTGTGAACAAATGGTTGGAAGGATACCTCGGGAACTTCATGTCAACACAACAGAAGGTGTGGGTTTGTTGGTTGCATTTAGGAGAGCATTGTTACAATGCTACCTATCACATGTCAATATGTATGTCACCCTTCAAGGTACTCTATTGTTAGGAGCCTTCCTCATTTGTGGGCCTAGAAATAAGTGACAGTCGTGCACTAAGGTCCAAGGACTGGCTGCAGGAAAGTTTGGATATCTTGAGCTCTCTCAAGGACAACCTCCAGAGGGCTTAGAATCAACAGAAGATGTATGTCGATCGACACAGGGTAGAGAAAAGTTTTGAAGTGGGAGATTTTGTTTACCTCTAGCTACAACCATACAAACAATCCTCTATGAAGAAAAGTCATGCCGAGAAGTTGAATCCACACTTCTATGGACCCTATAGAGTGGTTCAGAGGGTGGGTGAATTTTCCTACAATTTGGAACTTCCAAAGGGAAGTTGGATTCACAATGTATTTCACGTTTCATGCCTTAATAAGGTGGTCAGACAATGTGTCACAGTTTCTGATGAACTTCCACCCATTTACGAAGAAGCAAAACTTATTTTGGACGCCAGAGAAATCATTGACATCCAAGAGAGAGTTGAGGTCGCGCACCATCAAGGAGTACCTCGTTCAATAGAAGTACCTGTTGTTGGAAAATTCCATATAGGAAAGGGAACAAATTTTGGAGCACCCCATCCTACAATTGCTTGAGGGAAAGCAATTCTTGGGTTGGGAGGATTGTAATATCCCCGAAATAATTAAATAGTTAATTAAATTTAATTGTATGGCCCTGAAACTTAATAGTATCTTTTAGGCTGCTTTTATTAATTAGTTATTTATTAGCATTTTGGTCATTTTGGCCTATTTGTAACCCTTCAGGAAACTTCATGAAGCCCATTTACAAGGTCGTGTTTGGCATAGTTGTAGGTATGGTGAATCTTATGTTTTCTTTGTATTTGCAAGTTCCAGCTAGAGTTAATCTTGTTTGTCATTTTAGAGGTGAAAGATCCTCCCTATTTGGGTGCTCCTAGTTTCAGTGGTTAACAACCGCCCTAGTTTTCTCTTCTGTGCAAGTTGGTGAAGTCTTCACTTGAAGACAAAATTGTAATAAGTTTTTATATTCTATATTGTTTGTAGTTATCGATCTGTTACTCATTCATGTGTTGATTATGTGTCGAATATATTGCATCTATAAAGATATAATATGGGCATACTACATTCACATCCATTCCTTGCCATTGTACCACTGTATTTGTACCACGAAGGTCATATGGTAAGTGGAGAGGCCAGTACATTATCGTATGGGTGTATCATTACCTTACAGGTGAGAAATAATATTATTGTATGGGTGTATCCTTACCGTACAGGTGGGAAATAACATTTTTATATGGGTGTATCATTAATGTACAGGTGAGAACTAACATAGTCATACGAATGTATCATTAACGTACGAGTGAGAACTAACATTTCCATATGGGTTTTATCATTATCGTATGGGTGAGAAGTAACATTTTTGTACGGGTGTTATCATTACCGTACATGTGTGAGGAAATTGCCACATGGACAGAGGTGTGGACCAACTAGCCATACATGAATGTATGAAGATTGTCATACATGTGCTGAATGAGAATATTGCCTTCGGTACATTACAAGTTCTTATACTCATCAATAAATAAAATATAATGTGTTGATTTTATAATTGAAGTAACGTGGACCAACACATTAGAATAAATACTAGCCAAAATATCACAAGATATATGAGAACTTGAGTAAAATCAAATATAATTTTTTTTTCTACAAATAAAGTGCTCATAGAAATAAAATTCAAGATTATAATATATTAAAATTTAAATTAGGTTTTTATTTTTCAAGGTCCATAAACCCTTATATGCTATGTGGCCTAAATTGCAATGTCATTACATAGTCTTTTTAGCTGGTAACTTAGACATAATATAAAGAGTTAGGTCCTTAAGTAACGTGACAATTTACTAAAGGGGATATTATCTCTTTACTCAACAAAATAGTCACAAACTTACTTTTGAGAGAATTATTATTGCATTCAATAATACAAGAATCATTATGAAATAAAGTTCACATTCTACTATGCCTTATAATCACCATAGCACTTGTCGCCCTTTTGACAACTATTTGAAATAATACTACTTCCATGATTGCTCGTAGATAATAAATGATTTTCTAATCATGGGATATGCAAGACACCATCAAATATCTAAACTCTATTATCAAGAAATTTTATTTTTATACTACCACAACCAACAAAACTAAATAAAAATTATCGCCCAAGTACACCTTGTTTACTTCATGCTTTTCATACCTATATAATTAGTGTATATGAGGTAATATAAAATGATTCACTTAAGTAAGTTAACCATGAATTCCCATCTACATGAGTGTCTAAAGGTACAATATGTGCATCACCATATTCTTTCTCAAATCCAAAATAAGAATCAACTTTTTTCTTATTTTTTCTTTTCTTCTTTGTAATCCTCATGTAAGTGATTAGGTATATTGTAGTTCCAACAAATGTCTTTGGAATTTTCCCTTTTGGAATTGGATAAACATGAGTTCTCATTATCTCATAAGTTATTTTCGTATATAGGAACCATGTGACAGTTAATAAAGTATTTCATAGCTAGTAAATTTTCCAAAGTAAATCCCCTTATTCTTAGCTCTCACGTATCATAAGATACCCTCATAACTAATCACATAATCTCATAAAATTGAGATGCCCCAAATATTTACAATATATTCACCCTATTATGACTTATAACTCATGAAGCATAGTACTAAATCTTGGATTTGGATGTCTTACAGAAATTCTAATGCCCCATTTGAGGTTGAGCATAAATGTTAATTAAAATACAATATAAAATTATAGAGAAATGATGAATAATTAAATAATTGAATTGATTACTTTCAAAGTTTTCTCAACATCAAATTATGAGGTTGGGTTCGAGGTCTTCAAGTGGGGTGCGCTGGATTGATCCGAGCATACTTCGTATTTCGTACACCATTTGCAGAATTTTTCCTTGCCATATGTTTTTTCATGTCTTCTTCATGATTTCTTGTATCGTGTGTTTTATGTGGCATTTTTTTTCTGCCTTTTCATTTATTTCTTTGTGTTTACATGTGTGTGTGTTTTTAATTGTTCTCAAATGGATGCCATCTAGAGCCTGGCTCGATTGAGTCTTAGACCATTTTTTTCACTGAATGACCATGCCAATTAATGATAATGATGGAAATATTGGGAAGGAAAAGGGAATTAATGTGCCTAATGATGGGGAAAATTCAATTAAATATTATGATACAATTAAATTATCTTACAAAGATGTGGCTTCTGGGAAGTCTACACCCATGCTTCCGGATTCTATGAGTTTTTATGGAAAGTTTCACATAAGACGATTGGGGAATGAAGGAAGAGAGCACAAAACCAATGGATATAGACAAGGAGGTGGATATGACATCCCAAAATAATGTTTCATCCATGGGGGAGGAGAAAAAGGTAAGGCCTCACTGCTTGGAGTTAAGACCCTCGCCCTCTTGTTGAAATTTGATATGGTAAATGCTATTAAATATGAGAAAACTAGGTTAAAAAGCATTATTGTGTTCTTTGTTTGCATGGAAATAAAATTCTTGCATGCTAGAAGATTCCTGGATGATTGGTTTAACAATATTTGGGGGAAGAAGTTAGGCATTCTTGTTAGTTTCAGTAGAATGATACAGAAAGGTTTGTTTGTAATTTTTTTAAAAACTCATGGAATGCAAGAATTTTTTTTTAAAAAAGGGATATTGGAACGTAGGGAAAACTCTTTTTAGATCCCTCCTCTAGTCTCCAAAGAGAAATTTTGAACATGTTATAGCTTGTTCATCCTTATTCTGGGTAGAGTTGAGAGGGGTCAAGAATGAATTCTGGCCCTTCATCCCACACATGCTTAAACCTATGGGTTTTGTGTTTCAAGTAGAAGACTCCGGAGTTACTCTTCCCCATCTAAATGCCCACATATTAATTTCTCTAAATCCTGATGTTGTGTTCCCAGAATAAATCTCAGTTGAAATTGAGGAAGAATCCTTTAGGTGGGAAATCATGAAACTTGGTGACATAGAGGCTTGCTTTCATTTCAAGATTAATGGTCATAAAAGATGGGATTGTATATCCTTAAAAAAAATTCAAAGAGATTTTAATGTGGTGACCCTAAATAAAGCCACTCCCCAGCCTGAAGGCAGTAAGAAAATAACAACACAGTTAACAATAATGGTGAACAAACTTCTAATAAGGATGAAATTAATGGTACAAAAAGGTCTCGGGAGAAACCCTAGATAATCTCCTAGACAATTTTTTCTCCCTTACTAATCCTCTATTTGAAGAGGATTTTGAAGTTTGACCTTCAAACCAAGATGTTAATAAAGGGACCCCAAATCCCTTCGCTTGTCAACCAATACATCTTGATGTCAAGAGAGAAAGTTAATGAAGATTATGATCCTAAACAAAATTCCCAACAATAGCTCTATGTAAAATTAAAGAAAGGGGAAATAAAATAAGGAATGATGAACATCATTCTATTGAGAAGATAAAGAGATGCTCTGACATCATAGCTTACATGCCCACCTTACTAGACCATAACAAGGATGCCCAAAATATTCCTTCTGAATAGACAAAACAAGATTTGATGGATAGTGGATTCACTGAGGTGGTAAAAAAGAAGAAGAGGAAAACATATGAAAGAAGCAATATTTTCAAGAGTAATGAGAGATATAATAAGCTCAAAAGCATTGAGATACCAAATTGTTTCACTAGATTGTGTAAAAACCAAACTACCCCATCAAGTTAATCATGATTATGAACAAACATAGTTGGAATATTAGAGGTTTGTAAATGTCGAATAAAAAATACATTGTTAGAAACTCGTGCAATATACATAAGAAATATATTATCTTCCTCTAATAAATAAAATTTACTGGTTATCATACATACAACATCCTCAAGTTTTTGTCGAACAAGGCCACATGTTTATTCTCGGGTCATGACAGAGGAAAAGGAGGAGTGGTTATTCTGGTTGGACCACAATGGGCTGACAAAATGATTAATAATGGTGTGTCTCCCTGCCAAAGAGCTATATGGATTCTCTTCAAATGAAATGATCAGATGTTGGGGGTTTGTAACATTTATGCCCCGAATGAATTTAGAGAAAGGGCCAATTTGTTGGATTGGTTGACAAACAATATTCCTGATGCATGTTGGACATTCATTGGGGACAATAATATGATTGAAAATAGTCTAGATAAATCTACAGGAAACAAAAATGAATGGAATGGGAATGAAATTTTCTTTTGGACCAAATTTAAAAGGAAATTCAATGTCAGTAACCCCTTGGATAAGATGAGAAAAGAGTATGATAATATTTGGTTCACTTGGTGTAATAATCAATCCAATAAGAATAGAATATATTGCAGATTGGATAGAATATATGTAAACTCAAATATTCTTGTTTTTTTACATGCATCAAGGCAAATTATTGTCTATGTATCCCCAGCCAGCATATCGGATCACTCCCCCATTTATGCTTGTATTGTTCTTAAGAGCTCATACTTTCAAACCAAGGGACATAAAAGAAAGAATCTTTTTAATCTTAACACTTCACTATTGCAAGATGGAGACTCTTTGGAGGCTATCAAAACTATCACTACTCTATCCAAATTTTGTAGTCTTAGAGCCTCACCTAGAGATAAATGGGATCAGATGGTGGAATTTTTGAAAAACATGTTCCAAATCATAGTCACTAAAGAATACATAGACAGAAAGAAAGAGGAAAACTTATACTAGAGAAAACTCAATGAAATTAAAAAATCCCTTCAATATAAAGGCAATGATCAAGGTTTGGAACAAGAACTGATTAATGCTAAAGTAAAATTAAGGAAAATTTAGAATTACAAAATCCAGGGATAGAGAACCATAGCTAAAACTAGATGGCTCAAAGAGGGAGACAAAGGAACCAAGTACTTCTTTAATCTTATCAGAACCAAACATAGTAGGGAAGAGATAAGTGGTATTAAGGGAGAAAATGGATTTATTAGTAACAATAAAGAAATATTGAATGCTTTTGTGCAGTTCTACAAATAATTATTTTCTTTAGAACATAAGGATGAAAACCAAGAAGCCATGAATCAATGCATCAAGTTAATCCCCAAGAAAGTGACCAAGGAACAAGCCAAGATTATCAAGAAAAAGATTGATCTAAAATAAATTGATGATGCTATTGGGTCTTTGGAAAATGGGAAATCTCCTGGCATGGATGGACTACCAGCTAAATTCTATAAAAAAAACAAAGAATGGATAACCTGTGAACTATTGGAACTTTATGAAAATGCTTTTGAGACAGACTCACTTGGGGAGAATGTCAACCGAGGGGTGATAAAAATTCTACCTAAAAGCGGTGATAGATCTCAAGTTAATAATTGGAGACCTATTACTCTGTTAAACCTTTCATATAAGATCATTGCAAACTCTGATATTCTCAAAGACATTGTATCTATTACCCAAACTGGTTTTATCAAAGGTAGATACATATTAGATAACCTCATTATAAGTTGGGAGGCTATGCATTGGGCCAAAATGGATGGACAAAATGTTACTATGATACTATTAGATTTTGAAAAAGCGTATGACAGAATTGAATGACAATTTTTCTCAAAATGTTGGAGGCATTTGGGTTTCCATCTTATTTCTGCAAATTGGTCAGTATTTTTTTCAAAGACTCCTCAATAGTAATTGAATTTAATGGTGAATACTTTGAGCCTATTCTACTTGGAAAATCCATTAGGCAGGGATTCCCTTTGCACCTGCTCTTTTTGTTATTATTGTTGATGCTTTATCCTACATTCTCAAGAACACTAAGATTGGGCCTCCTGTGAGAGGTATCACTTTACCCAACCAGGAAGAACTCTTATTTGAATAGTTTGATGATGACACTGCTCTATTTGTGGATCTCATTGAAGATAATTTTGATAATGCTCTTAATAGACTACACCTTTTTTGTCTATCCTCGGGAGCCAAAATTGCCCCAAATAAATCCACTTGGCTTGGATGGTCAGAAACTCCCCCTAACTGGTTAAGTGATAGAGATTGGTAGTGGTCCGACCCTTCTACTATTGTGAGATATCTAGGGATACCTTTTCTATTAACCCTTCTATCAAAGATATGTGAGCATGAATCTACAAGAAGATTGAAAACAAACATCTTAAATGGAAAATACACATGTTTTCTATTGATGGAAGGGCCCGGGTGGTTAAAAAATTACTTTCCTCACATGCGGCATATTATTATTTTACATGGATTTTATCCAATTATCAGACTAATAAATTTGAAAAGAGCCTAAGGGAGTTTTTGTGGTCAGATGGTCTTGGTAATAGAAAAAGACATCATGTTAAGTGAGAATGATGTTGTTCACCTAGGAAGCTGGGGGGATTAGGAATGAGGGATTTAAATATGCAAGGATTTGATTTAGCATCTAAATGGATCATCAAAGCTCTGCATGGAAATGAGCCCTGGAAAGTACTGATCAAAAACAACTTGGTCAAGTCATCTATTAAGAAAGGGAAACAATGGAAGGATATTCCTTTATATGACATTGTTTTTAGTGATTTTGAAATTAAAGTCTATGGCTCCAATGTCTTTTCTACTATTTGGAATGCATGGTGTTAGGTCAGACCATTGATGCACTCAATAAATTATGTTGGAAAAAATCCTTCATTTTATGTTTTAGATAGATCTATTCGGTGGGGCATCTACCTTAAAGCTAAACCTCTTGCATTAACTCAATGTTGCTCAGAAAATATATGGCATAATAAAGGTATCTCCCTCATACAAGATGTGGTGATTGACATGTGGTTGGGGTCTTGGGAAAAAAATAGTTCTAAATATAACATCCCTAATTCTGAGAAGAAAACACATACTCTTATCTCTAGAGCAATGGGCAATTTTTTTCCTGGTAAAAGTATGAAGTCTCATCAAATGCTTGAACAATTAAAGTGGACAGATGGTAAGGCTTTGTGTGATTTCTCTAACAAACAAATCTATAACAACTTTAAGGAAGATGTGGATATTATCAGCAGAATCAATCAAATCTAGGGTTTTACCTAGCCAAGCACTAGATGGCATTTTTTCTTTGAACTATTTTGGCATTCTCCTGTTGAGCCCAATAAAGTATATTTTAGACGTATTTTACTCCTTTAAAAACTTGTTGTTGGGTCTTTTCTTTCTTCTTGTGGTAAATAACCTGTCATTTGTTCTATTTGTAATTGCCTTGAAACTTTTGAGCACTTATTTTTTAAGTGCAATTTTTTCCAGCAAGATTTGGTCCCTGTTTTTTGGTTATCCCATTATTTGGAATAGAAAAACTGGTCTTTCCTGGCATGAAATACTTGCTAGCTTTGTGGATGATTTTGATTTCAAGATGAATAAATTTTGGTTTGCTTTAACCTCTGAAATTTTGTGAATCATCTGGAAGTAGAGGAATGAGGAAAATTTCCAAGATAGGAAACGAGACCTTACTGAGTTTAACTTCAAACTCATACAATTTTATAACCACCATCGAAGCTCCAAGAGACATATTTTTATCTCTTGTCAGAGAAGGAGCCATGATTATCTTCAAAAAAGACATCCAAGATTCTACATTTTTGGAGGATAACACAAGAATGATAGCGAAAGATGACAATGAGAAATTGATTCAAGATTCCAAAGACACTCTAACCTACACAGAGAAAGAGAATACTTGGTCCAGAGATGTGGAGGATAGAAATGAGAATACTAGAAATGCTGAAAACTAAAATGATGGATGGGACAATGCTAATTATAGAAGTAACAACAATGATGGATGTGAATAATCCTGCAGTCATAAATCTTTAACTTTTTGATAGATTGTCTTTAGATATGTTTTGAATTAAATTATATATATTCTGGATAGATCATACCATTCTGATATGTAAAAATCTAAAAAGGACACGATCTCTATGGAGATGAACTAATAGATAACAACATATGTTTTTGACTGTTGTGATCTTTTGATACTTCTAAAGTTCTTGTATTTCAATTAATAAACTATATTAATATAAAAAATTTCTCAACATCTCAATTCCCAACACTTGGAATCGCTTATTATTTTAATTTAATTTAATTTTTATAAAGTAGATGGTGTAACCCCTATAATGGATATGTGGTGACCCAGTATTAGATTCTAAACAAAATAGTTGGATATCACATGAAAAAATGTATTGAGAGTAATTGGAAGCTATGATGGTCTTCCAAATAATGCTTTAATAGACCTTGAATGGAAAAATTATATTTCTTCTTGTCTTAATACATTTAGGGGCTACAAGTTATCTTCATGACATTTGTTGAAAATTGAACCATTAACAATAAGGTCAATATTAATGTTTATATATTCGAATCTTACCATAATATGTAGAGGTAGACACTCATTGATAATTGAGATATGTAGAGGGTCTACATTATCAAATAAAATATCATTTTTTTTGATCGGTAATATCCACTTTTGACTGGAGCAATAACCAGGGAGGCCACAAATCTGGGGGACCTCATCCCCATGAAACCAACACATTAGACCCGTGATCCAGAGAGCCCAGCAGGGACACCAGCCTAGGTCGTCTGGGTCCGCGAGCACACCAAGACCAATGAGGGTCTGAAAAATGGATCATGAACACCACTATCTTCAACCTCCTCCATCGCAAGTACAGTGCACTCCCTTGTCAATGATCCTTTCCAGCTCCCGTGACTGCTATGCAGAGCATACGCCGAGTGCTGCCTGTGAAATTTGAACCCTGAATTATGCTAACCACCAATTCCTTCTGACTCCTGGGCCCAACATAGACTGTCTCGCTTGATTTCACTTCACGTGGTTCAAACATTGAAACTCCCAGTTACTGGGGCTCGCAGCCACCGCTGCGTTGTGAGCTCATGCTCCTCAAATAAAATATCATGCTTGTATAAGGATCCATAAGATATTATCAAGGAATTCACAAGTTGAAGGCAATGTACACCTTATATCCCAAAGGGATCTTTTAAATTATGTAGTTTGTAAATGATTAGTAATATTAGATTGTTTTGGAACTTTGGTAGTGAATTTAGGTAATGAAGGATTTGGCTTAAGAGAAAGAAAAACATTGTGAGTTATTGTAACCTTTTGACCATGAGACATTTTTTTAAGCATGACTTGGAAAGGAAAGGTTCACTTGGAACCATGAACCTGTATATTATAGTTTTTATAAATTTGTTATGGTAAATAATAGAGGTGAAGGTGAATGAAAATAGGTGATCCCTTCAATCATCAATTATGGTTGTTATCATTTTTCTTATTAATCTTAAACGGCCAGTGTCTCAATGATCACGTTGATGGTAATTTGGTCTTGATGTATTTCTAAAACTTGCTCACTTTAGTTTTTGTCAAGTCTTTAAGTTTTGGAGTCCACGTTAGTTAAACCTTAAGTTGCTCGTGTTGCAGTATTTCCTTATGGAAACCATAAATAGGGGAGAGAGACTAGTAGTAAAGTGGGGACGTGAAGTGGGGATATATATGGATGGTTATAGGACCCATAGTAGAGAAATCAAGTTATCAACCCATTCCAAAAAAATTGATACAATTTATTCAATGTACCATCCATTGTACAAGTCAAAAGTATTTTAAAATGTGCATATTATATCAAAATTAAGTTCTAGTTGGTACATACATTGCAATTCAGAGCATATTCAACTAACAATTGTAAAAACCCATACTACATCGGTGGTGGTATGGAAATGACCACAACATTGAAACCCACACCCACAAATAAGGACAAAATACATATAGTTGGGTGTGTGCACCAAGTTGTGGACCAAAAAGGGGGGTATAAGTGGACACATTTTTTCTAAAATTGGGTAAACTTGAACTTGCAACAGAAGTTTGAGGGTCATGCACTCAAAATAAGAAGATGTGTTAAAAATAAAAATTGTAGTACTCTGAATCTAGTTTTTATAACACTAATTTTTTTTAAAACCTGATAAGAATAAGAGGGTCAAACCTTGCGTGCACAAAAACATGTTCCTGATTTTTTTGGAAAAACATAACATGGTTGTTTCCATGCGCGGTACAAAAGGTATAGTTATATTCAGTATTTTTTAAATCCCTTTAGTGGGATGATAGGTAAGAGTGAGATCTAGAATTTTTGTATTTTTTTGTAATTTTGTGATGAGTATTTGTGTTTCTATAATTTTTTTAAGTGATCGCATCCTGAAAATTTGCTACCTGTTTGAGCGCTGGGCATAACTTGCATCAAAATAATCGCAAATGAATTTTTTTTTTGAAAGCGTATAGAATCAAGTGTAGAACAATAATATGTAATTTATTTGTAATTTGATGAAGTATTTCAAAAGTTATTAAAAAAATAGTAGACATATGTCTGTGAGTACAATCAAGACACTGGTAAAGAAAATTAAAGTTTACTATGCTAATGTTGTCCAAAAATAGAAAACTTTATATGGTTAGAAAGCTAAGAAGACGTATGAGATTATGGTGAAAATTATAAAGCTACCCAATTGAAAAATTGTAAACCTAATGAAGATAAAGTCGAGAAATCATCTTACAAGCTTAAAAAAAAATCATCTAAAAGAACAAAAATGGAGGGAAAATGAGCCTCCAAGCCTTTGGGTCATTTTTCAAGCCTCTTCCCGAGCCATAACCTGATCGGGTTCTGAAAAGAAAAAAGTACTTCAAAACCCGATCGGGTTTTGAAGAAGTAAAAACTATTCATTTTATTCTACATAACTTGTGTGTGTGTGTGTGTGTGTGTGTGTGAGAGAGAGAGAGAGAGAGAGAGAGAGAGAGAGAGTGTGTGTCCACTTGAAATGTTGAAGCATCAGAAGCACAGAGCGTGACATCTAGATTAGCCAATGCTTTGCCTAAGATTTTATGAAGTAACCCAATCTCCTCTTCTGCACTCTCACTTTGTTTCACTTCCTCTGCATGCAATATTTCAATCTCTTTTTGCATTATTTGAATTGTTCCCAATTGGTTCTTGCTCTCTACACGCAATGATGAAATTTGTTGTCTCAGGGCTTGGATAATTTGACCAAGTTGATTTTTCCCCATCTTCTCGCAATAATCTCATCTCTTCTTGTAGATTTTCAGTAATTCCAAATTGTTTCTCACCCTCTACTGTAAGTATTTTGTTTTCTTCCTTCACCCCGTGAACTTCGTATAAAAGACATGTATGGTAATATTCACAGTATTTAGGAGGCACAAATTGGTAACAATTTGAGCAGTAGGAATCAAAAAATGCACACCCTTCTTCACCAAACTATATAGATGGGCAACCTAAAATACATCTGGAAGTAGAGTTTCTCCCTTCACTTCGGCCCATTGCAAATTAGTGAAATTTTTCTGCTCTTCCCTCTAGCAAAATAGCTTATTTCAATGGTCGCCCATGAATTTTTTTAAATGGCTGATTAGTTGCCTTTGCTTCTTTCAATGGCCATCCATGATTTTTTCTGCAATCTTCAACCTTTCGTACATAGTTATTACAATTTAATACCCTCCTAGTACATAGGTGTTTCAAGTGAGTGAAATTGTACTCTCTCTCTCTCTCTCTCTCTCAATCCTGGTTGAATTGAGTCCAAGGATGGAGGGCGGGAGTTCAAATCAATTTGAGTCATGATGGCTAGACAAGGTAGTGAATTCCTTGAGTTGAAATACATTAGAAAAAAATATTTGACCATAAAGAAAAAGAAAAAAAACATATACTAAGTTACCACCATACAAATTATTAAGATATGATATTTTCAAAATAACGTAGTATTCTATTTTAGGAATATTTATAAAACATTACCTCAGGTGTTTGAGCTACCCATCTACATGTACTATAACGAGCACTCCTTGGTGTGCTTATACCACCAACTACACCCTGCAATGCATATTATTCACGTATCAATTTAGATACTTCTATACATAAAATTTTATTTACTTTTAACAAATTTAGGTAATTAATTAAAATAACATGTCAAAACACAAATTTAAACAAACCTGTGTCGGCTCTGAACAATACACCATCGATGACAGATCATATGTAAGGGACACATCCTCAGGAGTGGATGCCTGACATCTTTTGCTGCAATGTACACATGAATGGGATGTTGAACCATCCGCACTCGCCTGGCTATCTACCCCATCACATATACCATTACAACTGATGCAAATATGCTCAATGGGCTGGGATGACCCTGGAAATGTATCTGATGATAATGGAGCTCACATAGGATGAGATGATCCTAATGGTGCATCTGATGGTGATGGATCTGCCATATAATGGGATGATCCTAATGGTGCATCTGATGAAGATGGAGGTGGTATTGATCCATCTTCTCCAACTAACTGAGTGCCATGCTGGATAATGACATCAATCAATGATGCAACTGCATGAAGAGTCTATATATCCATAGACTCCTTCACCACAACTAAGACCACAACATGAATGAGGGATTTTCTCATAGTATGCCTCCTCTCTTGTGGTCAGGTAATCCTATGTGCCCCAGGTCTATCCTGCACAGAGCCTCTCCCTCTACCCTGGAACTCATGAAAGTCAAAGTAATTTGACTTCTCACCAATGATAAACTCACAGTAAAGATTCCTCAAAAAATATAAAGGAACCTCATTATTATTACAAGGTGGTTGGTCAAATACCATGTACCACCTATCCCAAAAAGCTGATTTCATCCCCTATGAACACACCAATGTATAGGAAATCATTTTGT
>MU224249.1:2654430-2694194 GCA_018584345.1 Thuja plicata | reverse complement strand
TTCTAGGGAATTGCTAGTATTAGGATCAGTGAAAAGGGCACATATGTCACATTTTTCTATGCCTTTTCTTTTCACATCCTCATAGGATAAACCATCAGCATAAAATGTACGACACCTATCCCTCTATAGATTATGTTTGCAATTGTCTACATAAATAAATTGTTTTCATCATATGTATGTGGCCCTGCAACTTTCTATATTGTTTGTGTCTACAACTGTCTCTCTATGTTCTCTACATGTTGTTTGATGTTATATGTAGGGGTTTCATATTAATATTGTCGTGGGGTTTTATGCATTAATTTATGTTATTTATACAGGATTCTAAGTTATATTGTCAACAGGGTTTTAAGTTACTCTTTCATCTCTTTCCATGGTTTCTTGTTTAATATTATAAATATCATGTAAGTATTGTAATTGTCATGTGTCCAACCAACATCCACCTACTTTATCACATAGTCAAACCAATTTCATACCTAAGAAGTCATTTTCGTACTTTCTCTACGCATGCATGTTTTATTGTTAATGAGGTTTTAAGTGATATTGTTAATGGGATTTCAGGTGATATCGTTAATAGGGTTCAGACTACTTTTTATGTATCATTTAATTGCAATATATTGTAAGTATTGTTTATGTGATGTATGTGTTGATTTATATTGTCAATGGGGTTTTAAGTTACTATGTAATCTCTTTCCATGGTTGTCCATTTAATATTGTAAATATTGTTAGTGTTGTAACTGTTGTGTGTACAAACAACATCTACCTACTCTGTCACATAGTCAAACCAATTGCATGTCTGAACAAATCCTTTTCATAATTTCTCTATTCTTGCAAGTGTTTAAGTGATACTGTTAATAGGGTTTCAAACCACTTTTGCATGTATCGTTTAATTGCAGTATGTTATAAGTATCATTTAAGTATTTTATAAGTGTCATTATTGTAATTTAATTATAAGAAGTATGAGTGTCATTTAATGTTCTACCCATCTTGTTTTCAATTTCCTCTTTTTTTTTTAAGCCCCTTTCAAGTGAAGAAGGTTTCATGTTAGTTCTACCTTGCTTGTTTCAAGTGAAATTCGATTGCAACAAGTGTTCTTCTAGGTTATAGTGTGCACCATCCTAAATTGTACTCACCTACAATTATATGCTCAATTAGGTCATATTTTAGTGTCTTTGTAATTATGTGTTTTTTTGCTTTATATAGCCCTGATTCTTCTATCTTTCAAGCATCTTGACTCCAATTAGGACCTCTAGTCCATTTTGAGGTCTTATAGTGGGACCAATCTATCCCATATGAATCGGTCCTGAACCAGGTCATCTCAAACGAGTTAGTTCCTGATGTTTGCCTCAAAATTTAAATTGGGGGTAGGTCTCAATGGATGAGTAGGAAATCCAAATTCTCAGTGGCCCTCTTTGAGTTTTAAGATTCAAAATGCTTGGGAGGGGAATATAAGCAACCTACGTCTCCTAATTTGGACAACACATCATAACCTCAAGTTGAATTCAAGCTCTCAAGAATTCTAAGGCAGATTTCAAGCATTTAAAGGTATTTTTAAAGGCATGCTTCTCCATTTTAGAAAGCTTCTATCGCTTATTATATTCCAGGTAGAGGAGACCTCAATCATGCAAGAAGATACTTCTTCCAACTACATGAATATTAATGTCAATTTATTCCTTCTCAAGGTGAGTGACATCAAGAATAACAACATTGGAGATTTGAGGAGTATTCGCAGATCTAGGCATTTGTGAAAGACATCATTGATTCTTCTCAACAAATTCAAGACACCACAATAACATTTGAGCATATTCCTATACTATCCTGAATTGTAAGCACCTATAATTTGATGCTCAATTAGGCCCCATTTTGGTGTTCTCAAGCTTTTATGTTTGTTTTTCTTGATCCATCCTCGATTCTGCTTTTCATTTCGACATTCTCTCTACATCCCTGAATCTCAAAAAAAAAATCATGACTTTTGAGGGTGAATACGTCGACCAGATCATTCTATTCCTGAGAATAGGTCGACCCATTCCCTTTGTTTTCCCCTAAAATTTGAATTTGGGGCCTGTCTCAATGGTCAAGCAAGAAATCTTAAATCTTGTCATCTTCCTTCAAGTTTTAGGCTCTAAAAGTCTTGTGAAGGGTATACAATTAACCTACCTCTCCTCATTTTGGGATCATGAAATTGTAATTCAAGCTTTCTCCTACAAATTCACATCCAAGCATTCTCAAGCAATATTTCAATCATCTTTATATAAATTACAACAAAAAGTTTGCTTATGAAGGTATAAGCATTTACACTATAGATCTAATATCTAATTTACATTTACAAGCTTTCATTTAATGCATATTTCATTTCTATTTCAAGCTTGATTACTTAACCAGGGTTTGACTGAAGCAAACCACTTTCTAAATAACAATTTCCTTATTTTCTGTGTGAAGGAATAGGTGGCACTCAAACCGAATTAGATCTAGGAAGTTCAATACCTTACAAATAATCTGGAACTAAAAAAAATGAAATTACATTGAACAAGTTGACCCAGTCGACCTAGTCTCGGGAACAGGTTGACCTAGTCGACCTAGTCAACCTAGTCCCTCCAGATCTTCTTCAAATTGATTTTACAAGTCAGTTGCATCCTCTATTTTCTATTTATGATATTTGTATTGGTATGTCTTCTCTCTGTCTATTTATGCATCCTGAAACTGATCTTCTACTCCTTTTTAGCCTTCAAGTTTGTATTGTTTAATCACATATCCTTGATCAACCATCAATTACAAGCAATGGATCAATATTGCACGTGCTTAGCACTTAAGTCCTACTTGACCCTATTGAGTCATCTTCCTTCTAATGTAACGAAGGATTGGTTGGATGTCATGCTAGGGAACCAAACTAGAATCCCTTTCTACCATCTTATAAACATTCTCTTATGTTACATTTTTGGTGAACCCAACACATGAAATTTCCATTCTGATATGGTGTTTAGATATTATTTGTCTACATTACATTTCATTTGGTTTCATGTGCAATTATGTTACTTTACATTTATGTTATATCAACTTGGTGAATACATTTTCATTATTTAGACACGTCTTTATTTTAATATCTTGTGCATTAGCATCATAACCTTGAGTCCTACATATAGCATTCTAATGAGAATAACTCGTAGACTTATGGGTTCCTTTAATCCTAAGCCCTTTATCTTTCCTAGGGATGTTTATGATACTACTATGCCTACTAATGACATTCCCACTATTGTTGATAATCCTTATTCCCACTCTTCTCATGATGAATATTAAACCTTAAGAGTTTCTGCTACCCAAGTACAAAAAATTTCCCATGATTTTGAAAAAATTGAGCAATGGTTAGGGAAAGAGCATTCTGATAGGTAAGTCATATCCTTAGTATAAGGAATGAGGAATTTGTTTCACAATGATGATAATCATGTTGATCTATTGAGTTTTATTTCTCATCTTATTCATGACAATGTTAAACCTACCAAAGATTGTGCTCAAGATCTTGGTCTCTCTCAATCTAATACTAGTGTTGATACTTTGATTCCCATTCCTACTTAATTACTTAGTGTTTGTACATATAATTCACCTCTCAGGACTACGTCCATTTCAAACATTAATCATACACATTTTAATCTTGGATGTATTCCTAATTCTATCATTCTTACTCCTACAAGTGTTCCATGTATTTCCCAACCATCATGCACACCTACTTACAATAATGTGCCATTTTCATATTCCAACGCTCCATCCATTTCCCATAATTATCAAATCCTTTCACAAATGTCTCATACCAATCTCTCCACAAACTCTACTATAAATAATCTTGCCCAAACCATCTCATCCTTGCAAAAAAAAATTGCCTCCACGACTCAATCAAAATTTAACATTCCTACTTGTGACATTGCTAGTACTTTGTCCTTGGACATTATTCATGTTGTTATCCCTCAATACATGGAAATACCTCACTTGGAGATTTATATTGGAAAATGTGTTCCCTTGACTCATGAGAAAATATTCCAAACATTGTGTAGTGACTTCTCTCATAATCATAAACTCATGGCTAAATTGTTTACTAGAGCATTGAGATATAAGGTCTTACAAAGGTATTGTTATTTTCCTTCTTATTCCATTGACTCATTTCAAAAACTTGCAAATTATTTCATTCAACAATTTCAAAATAACATTGGTCCTAAGATTTCTTTGATTAACTTGATGAATTGTGAAATGGGTTTTAAAGAAAAAGTGATTGATTTCATTGGTAGATTTAACATTTGCATGTTTAGATTTCTTTTCATATGCCTGATATTTATTTTCAACTTATTTTCATTTCTAATTTAAAAAAAAGACATTAGACATAAGATATTGCTTTCTGAATTTACTTCCTTTACCCAATTGTGTGCAATGCTTCATTATTATTAGCTTCAATTGAATCAATTTGATCCCAAAGTTTTTTGTCAATAACGTCATCAACCCAGTCATCATACTAAGAAATGATTCCATTTGAAAACCATTTTTCAATACCTTATTGATTTTAATGTTATATTTATTAAGGGTGTAAATGATCAAAGAAATAAATCCATTTCCCCTCCCAATCAAAACTTGAAAATATATACAAACCCTTTACCTTCATATTCTACCAATATAATTGATTCTATCCATTCCATACCTTGCTCTTCAACCAAATTTGTTGAATCTACCAAACCCATGACTATGATTCCAATCATATGTGTATTGAGGCCAATAATGTTGTCAATCTTATTGTTTAATCAAAATCCAAACCTAAGTGAAAAAGTTATCCTTGCATTACATTTTATCCCAAGTAGACTATTAGGGCACCTGATGGTCCTCTCTACATTGTTGTGAAGATTAATGGTATTCACTCTCGTGGAGTCCTTACCAATCCTACTTGCATGGTGAATGTTATAATTTAAGATCATATTTATAAAAGCCACCTTCATCAAGAATCCTATGATAAATATAATGTGATGATAAGACTTTAAATGGTTTAACTTGTCCTTCCCATGGTTCCATTACCATCCCTGTTGAAGTTGGTAAGAAAACCTTAGACGTTACCTTTTTTGTCATCCCAAATTTCAATAAATTTCAAGTTAAACTTGGCCTTCCTTGGATCGCTTCTATAAAAGATATTATTTCTCCTATCCATAAGTGTTTGAAATTTCCCCATAATGGAGAAATCATTACCATTAACCATAGTCTCTATCAGCCTTTAGTGAGTCATGGGAACTTTGACCTTGAAATGTTTTGGTCTAGCATGCCTTAACCAATTCAATATTTCAAAGATCATTTATTATTATCAAATAAACAAATCAAATCCTTAAATATTTGTGAACTTAGAAACCCTAAAGATGTCCCATCTCCTTGTACTAGATCTGGACTCCTTCCCACACCTTCCATCCCTCCTATTTATACTCTAGTTCGACGACCCATATCTTACAAATGTCCTGCATCTCCTATCTCTCAACCTATTTTAGTTCCTTCCACTCTTCCTCCCAAGGGAGAAAATTAAAGAAACAATAAAAAGAGAAAGGAAAGGAAATTAATATGAGAGAGATAGGTGAAGAGGAAATTTTTACCATGAGATAAACCAAGAACTAGGAGAAAGCACCCAATAATCTAAGACAAGGAGACAAGTAGATTTTGAATGGGGAAAAGCAAAGAAAAACCCATTGTGATATACTGGATATGGAAGAGAGAGAGAGAGAGAGAGCTCATTACAATGACTCCAAAGAGTATAAATAAGAGAGGAGAGCATCTCTTTTATAGAGATGAAGAGAGGAGTTACAAAGTAACTCACCAATCTATGAATGCCAACATACATAATAGGTGTGTGCAAAGTGTCGATATCCTCTTAAGGAGGAATATATAATTTTATTATTAAAGGAATTACATAATATGACATGTCCTCCCACTTAGACTAGAGGACAAAATACATGTAGAGATTCCTTAGAATCTCCTAATTAAATAATTAAATACAAGGAAATATTAAATACGAGAGAGATAGGTGAAGAGGAAATTGTTACCACGAGATAAACCAAGAACTAGGAGAAAGCACCCAATAATCCAAGACAAGGAGACAAGTATATTTTAAATGGGGAAAAGAAAAGAAAAACCCATTGTGATATAATGAATATGATAGAGAGAGAGAGAGAGGTCATTACAATGAATCCAAAGAGTATAACTAAGAGAGGAGATCATCTCTTTTATAGAGATGAGGAGAGGAGTTACAAAGTAACTCACCAATATATGAATGTCAACATCCATAATAGGTGTGTGAAAAGTGTCAATATCCTCTTAAGGAGGAATATATAATTTTCTTATTAAAGAAATTACAAAATATGACATGTCCTCCCACTTAGACTAAAGGACAAAATACATGTAGGGATTAATTAGAATCTCCTAATTAAATAAATAAATACAAGGAAAGATTAAATATGAGAGAGATAGGTGAAGAGGAAATTGTTACCATGAGATAAAGCAAGAACTAGGAGAAAGCACCCAATAATCCAAGAAAAGGAGACAAGTAGATTTTGAATGGGGAAAAGCAAAGAAAAACCCATTGTGATATAATGAATATGGAAGAGAGAGAGAGAGAGAGAGCTCATTACAATGACTCCAAAGAGTATAAATAAGAGAGGAGAGCATCTCTTTTATAGAGATGAGGAGAGGAGTTACAAAGTAACTCACCAATCTATGAATGCCAACATATATAATAGGTGTGTGCAAAGTGTCAATATCCTCTTAAGGAGGAATATATAATTTTCTTATTAAAGGAATTACAAAATATGGCATGTCCTCTCACTTAGACTAGAGGACAAAATACATGTAGGGATTCCTTAGAATCTCCTAATTAAATAAATAAATAGAAGGAAAGATTAAATATTCTAACACCCCCCTTTAATATTTACTTGGGGGATTTACAACAAGGGGTATCAGACCCAATTTTTATAAAAAATTACAACTTGATCTTCAATATAAGGAAGAAGTTGGAATGTCTTCAAGCATGCAATTACTCTTCTATAAGCATGGGTACATGTTGCACATTCATCTTTTGTAGAGCCAAGAGAAGTGAATGAGTCCTTTGAATGTGTTCAAGTGGAAGTATATCCACACCTGCAAGTAGTCTTGTGATTCATAGGACATGTGTAAATGAATTGATGTCTTGAATTTTCCTTGATGGATCGCCTAAAACATAGAACATGGAACAAGAAACAAGGAAACTATCCACAATTAGAATTCAATCTAATATTCAAGTTAGTATATCTTTGAAATTTGAAACATCAAAAGATAATTTTAAGAAAACCCTCCTAGTCTAAACTAAGATAGAGGGTTAAAGATAAAGGTAATTTATTGTTCACCAAAATGCAATGGATCTAACATGATATCAAGATAAACTAAATTCTCAATGTTTCAAAATGAACAAGTTAGGTACGAAAATATTTATAAATGCTCCCATGAAAGAAATTACTAATACAAAAATGACCACAGACAAGGCCAACTAATGAAACCTACAACAAAATTGCATCAATCACATGTATATAGACAGTTCACTAATGAGTTATCTCACTGCAAGAGAATGGGTTGCAACTCCAACACCTGTATAACTCACGATCTAAGTAATGAAGTATGCAGTGCATTATCACATTAGTATATGTATCAAATAAATTTGAGAGAGACAATGATTATCAGTAGAACATGTGAATTGAGCACCAGATCAACTCAAGATCCTGATTTTCCAAGCATGTTTACCATTGAGAACCAGAAGAAAGGATTATGGGTAGTAACGACATATTGCCTTTCAAATAAATGAGAAATCCAACAAATTTCAACAAGGATTTCAAGAACATCATCCTCACTATGAGGAAAAAAAGATGGATCAAGTTGATAAACATCAACTAAAGTAAGTGTGTACCAATAAGTGGATGGAGGGAAACTCCACGGGCTCCTACGAAAGATAAGGTAACTAAGATCCAGATAAACTGAAGACCCTATAAAGTTAACCTTAGAAAATGGGCACCCTACACAATCTTACCAAAATGCAACATTGTGCATATAAAAAGATGGTATAAAAACCATAAAAATGCAACTAAGTGCATATAAATAGATGGTATAAAAATCATAAAAAAATGCAACTAAGTGCATATAGAGATGGTATAAAACCATACTAGAATTTATAGCAATCCAAGCTAATCAATAAAATTAGTAATGATACTCATAAAGGCAATAGTGTAAGATAATCTCATAAACTTGAATAAAGAAGATAACTTAAGTGATAATTGTAATAGAAACATTAATGTTATGGATACCAGTTAGAAACTCCATTGAAGGTGAACATGAGAATTAATTTGAACATAAATAGTATAACATAATTAGTTGTACGTAAAGGAATTCATAATTGAAAATAACCAGACTATTCTAGTAAACAAAATACTAAAGTCTATGGTTTAAATAAAAGTATAATTAACAATTTGAAATGAAAATAAATTAGTTTTGAACCAAGCAGAGATGTAACAATAAATAATATATAGGAATACAAAGTGTATTGCAGTTTAACTGACGATAGAATAAGCGAGGAGCTTAATATTAACGAAACTTTAAATTTTCATTATATATATATATATATATTTTAAACAAACATATTTAATTGAATTTCTGATCATGAGACATTAAATTCGCAAAATGAGATTTAATAATAGACAAAAAAAATGACAATGTATTGCAATTTAAGGCATAGTTGATCATATTTTGAATGGTTAAATTATGATTTGAAAGTTTTTTTTTTTTCTAAATTTTTAAATAATGAAATTTAAGTGATAAACAGGAAAATAAATCTTGAATTAGATTATTAAATGGTTGTAAAAAGAACGTATTAATGATTAATATGCATCAAGAAAAAAAAATGTCAGAATATTGTGAAATCACGAATATAGTTAAATAAAAAATAATTAAATGAATGAGTAATTTAAGATATTAACAAATTAAGTGAAATACAAACTATTTTTGTTTTAAATTATGATTAAACTATTGGAAAAACAATAAAGTAATTGAAGTATTTTAAAAGTCAAAGTAATGTAACCATGTTCAAACTAAATGAGCAATAATTGAGCACAGGTGAGGAAAGACTGCCAGGCAGAAATGATACCATTCGCAGGCAGTAATCCTAGTGAAGGAGCAAAAAAAGAGTGCACAAGAAGAGTTACAATATCAAAAAGAATAATATACTGAATGTCAGTCAGACCATCAAAAATAGAAAATAATGCCACAAAATGCTAAATATGAAGCTAAAGAAAGAGAATGTCATAGCCTAAGCACTGAAAGAAAGATGCCTACCCAATAAAAATGAGTGCAAAGTTGAACTTTGTAGATTGATACACAGGAGACATTATGATTTTTTTTAAATAATGATAAAAGTAAACCAAATAGATTTGAAGCCTTGCAAGTGAGTAATGATGGAGCAGCCAAACTGTAGGATGGAGCGGGTTGGATACCAAAAGATTGACCAAAATCCCAGCGTTTAGGAGGCAACGTTTGAAACCTGCTCAATGAATGGGGAGTGAGGATATCGAATGGGTTGCAAGGGGAGAGAGAGAGGTTAGCACAAAGAGGCTGCCCAAGAGATGGAGGAGTATCAAGGTAGTTGCACAGGAGGGGAGTTGTGTAAGTGGACTTCCTATGTGAGGAGCAGCGAAGGAAGGGATGGCAGCTACGTGGGAGAAGCAAAAACAAGAAGCCAAGGGAAGAGAACAACCAGAGGAGGTGTCCAAAGGCCAGGTAACTTGTGCAAAGAGCGGTATCAAATTCTAAGAACCCTGCGTGAGGAGAATGTATAAGGTTTCTTAACCTTGGGTGAAAAATGCTTCACAAAAAAAGTGATTGATATGCTTGTTGAAACTAATGCACAAGGGGAGAGAGTTGGAGCTCCCACAAGAAGTGAAAAGAGAAGATTAAAAAATAGTCAAATGACGGGGGGCATAAATTTTAAATTCATCGTTAGATGATCTCAATTTTTGGATATATTTTTAAAAATTTAATTATCTAGCACTCCACCGAAGCGATTGTCAAAATTATTTATGTTTTGAAAGTTATTAATGACTGTGTGTGGGTCTATAAAAATGTCTTCAAAATGATAGTCACAAAATGGTTTGCATAGGAGTAGAAATATAATAACAGAGATTTATAATAACAAAGATAAAAAATAGAGATATATTTATTATAAGAACCAATATATGTAGAGATGAGAGAAGCGATTTATAAAAGAAATCGATGTATTGTTAAACAAAATATAGATAGCTGAAGAAACTTGCAAATCAAACATAGATATGTATGAATCCTACAAATGAAGCATTAGAGTAAAATCATAGAGATAAGTAAAAAGAAATCTGAGATTTATTATATTTGAATCTTGTAAATAGAGAGATATAAACATACAATTAAGGTTATTTTTTGTGAAAACCTGCAAAAATAGAGATAAAACCTTGTGGTTGCTCGACAAAGGTTATCTAAATGCAAATGGAAATAATTTAGAGATAAACCAGACAAACCTAAAAAAATACCAAATGCAAATCTCTTGCGGAAAGTCAGACAAAGAGGGTTGGAGAAAATTAAAATGAATAAAAAATCTGCAACACAAGAGTTAGTGAATGAAGCTTAAGCTTCTCTCTCAAAAAGAGTCTCCAATAAGATGTGCTCCCAAGAATGGTAACCTTCAACACATGCTCAAACAAGGATTAGTAACACATGCTCTGATATGATGTAAGAAAAAATAACAACAAGAGCAAGGAAAGGAAAGTAATCCGAGAGATATAGGTGAAGAAGAAATTGTTACCATGAGATAAACCAAGAACTAGGAGCAAACACCCAATAATCCAAGACAAGGAGACAAGAAGATTTTGAAAGGGGAAAAGAAAATAAATACCCCTTGTGATATTATGAATATGGAAAAGCCAGAGAGAGAGAGAGAGAGAGAGAGAGAGTAGCTCATTTATGATTGACTCCAAAGAGTAGAAATAAGAGAGGAGGGTATCTCTTTTATAGAGATGAGGAGAGGAGTTATAAAGTAACTCACCAATCTATAAATTCCAACATCCATAATAGGTGTGTGCAAAGTGTCAATATCCTTTTAAGGATAAATATCTAATTTTCTTATTAAAGATATTACAAAATATGACATGTCCTCCCACTTGGAATAGAGGACAAAATACGTGTAGGGATTCCTTAGAATCTCCTAATTAAATAAATAAATACAAGGAAAGATTAAATATTATAACAAGAAGATACCCACCATTTATTGGTCTAAAGAAATAATCACAAATATAGAAATCATATTCTATCTTGTATTGGATTATACAAGGAGATGGTTAGAATGTTAGGAATACAACCTTACCAGGGATGGTGTCAAGTTTACTTATGATCTCATGGTAGATGAAGAATAGGATAAGGGGAGAGCTAGAGTTCCTTATCCAGAAGAGAAAAGAAAAGAAGAAGTGATGAAAGATAAGAAGAAAAAGATCACGATAGAAAGGCATCATATAGAAAAGCTAAGGAAGTCCAGGGATTCAAGGAGGACCAGGTCTTTTGCAGTTATTTAGGAGACAAATACTACTTTTGATCAATATATGGAACCCCTTCCTCTGATTTCACTTGCTTCCACCTTTACCACACTCCCAATCATATTTTCTAAATCATCACATGGAAACACCAAACCTATACTTCCCATCATTCTCAATCATGTTCCTTTACCCACTCCACTACCCAAACTATCCATTGAAATCACCACTGCATCTATATCCATTCCTATAGAGTCCAAAGTGGTTGATATCTATGGAGAGTCATTAGATAATGAAGACCCTCTTCTAAGATCTGCAACACCACATGTTAAAATAAGGCTCCTTCCTTGGACACAGTTCCATTCCCATAGATTCAAGGTATTGAAGAAGTAACGAATAGTGTTAAGGGGAGGAAAGATATGATAAAGAAGAAATAAAATTCCCTAAGAGTGCAAATAGTGATACTTCAGTTGATGTTCCTACTAAAAAAGTGGAATACCACTTGGAAATAGGATCAAGACAAGGAGATGAAGGAGAGTTGCACACTAAGATGCTTGCTCCTAATGAAGAAAACAAGCAAATAGATAAATATGAACCACTTAAAGAACATCAAGAATAAATAGAAAGTATAGAGAATGTTTTTGGAGATTCAAACTCCAATCCAACAACCTCCTCTCCATATCAACTACCTATTCCCATTTGTTTGTAAAGGAAAGTGATAGAAAAATTAGTTGTCAAACCTCTATCATTTAGGTTGGATGCATTATTTAGTAGGTAGAAGGCACTTTCACTCCTTCGGTTGTACTCTCCCAATAATTAGTAGAAGAACTTTAGTCGATGAAGTCCATATCCTGGAATAACATTAAATGGTTGGATGAGGTGGTTAAGGAAGGAGGTCATGTTTTATCTATGGACCTACAGAGAGACACGTGGCTTGTGAGGAGCACCTTTGTGATTTCACATTCATAGAAACTTGTAAGTAAATTGATGGTACAACTGTTAGAATGTGAGGTTGATGTGATCTATTTTGTTGTCACTAATGTTGTCGTTGATGTCAACATATCCTTATTCCATCCTCTTGGTGTATTTTTTGATGTGGAACTGACTGGATTTGGTGTATCAGTTGTGTATCAATTAATGTGCTCAGATAGTCTGTATATTTTGGTCAGGGTTGTCACTGACATGTTTCAGTGAGTGTTCTTTTTTGGACACAACATATGTTTGATTGGACCGATCCTATTTGGATGTGTATCCCTTGTATATTTTACTCCTAGCTATGTATGTGTAACGTTTTGATCATATCTATTGGAACCAAGTTCTTTGGAGATGGTGTGGTATGTTGGATTGAGCGAGGCATGTTTTAATGTTCGATTTGGTCCTCATTTCATTCCTTACCACCACGGGAATGTCTTAGTGTGACCTATTTCAATTTTTTTTGCCAACTTGGTGGATTTCATGATGTTGTATATATAAGAGTGAGGAGTTCAATTGTTGGGTATCTGGATTAGATTTCATGTGTGGATCAATACATGTATCCGATAAGACTCATTAGTGGTGATATGCGAAGTGATAGTGATTTTGTTTGCAAGTGATCTATGTTTGTGTGTAGAAGTGTGTTGATCTCGGTGGTGGATTCTATCTCTTTTCATATTATTTGTCTGTGAGCCTTATTGCATTAGCAACAAGCCTTTGTATATCGGTAGTGAACCTTTGCATATCAATAGTGAACCTTTGTGTATTGGTAGTGAGCCTCTATGTATCGATAGTGAGCCTATGTGCATCTGGCAGTGAGCCCTTGTAAAAATCATCATATCGATGTCACCTTAACATGTGTTATACATTTCATGAGAATTATCTTCTCCATGGGTTTTCCCATTTTGGATTTCCATGTAAAATTCTGATGTTCTCGGTGTTTTTGTGTTCTTAATTCTTATATTTATGTTGATGTTTGATGTGCTTAACCGAAAAATCTAAATTTTTTAATAATATTGTTTGTCAGTTGACCAAAAAAGGAAAAAGTTTTATAAGTTGTGTGAAAATAACTAATTTACCCCCTCTTAGTTATTCAGTCCAATCAACAATCGGTATCAGATCCTGGTTCATCGGTGAAGATCTTAACCACTTGAGGTAGATCTAATGGTGTACAAATTGACTATCCCTTTATTTCATGAATCATATTATAGTTCATGGAAAGATTAGATGAAGGGATACTTGGTATCATTTGGTTATAAGACCTGGAAGCATGTAGAGAAAAAGTATGTATTTCCTCATAATGGGCTTACCACTCAGGAGGAAATCAAGGCATATGATGAAAATGAAAAGGCAAGGTATGTTATTACTAGTGCTTTATCAAAGACTAAATTAGCAAAGGTTATTTCTTTGAAAACTACTTATGAAGTTTGGTAAAAGTTGAAAGAGATCTATGAGGGGAATGAAAAAGTTAAGTTATCTAAGAAATTGATAGCTAAGAGTGATGCAGAGGCTAGTGGATCACTTCTTCAAATCCCTAAATCAAGGTTAAATACTTATTTGGTTGTGAGATACAACTACTCACATCTTGCATCCCAAACCTAGTCAACCATTCACCTAATCCTAGATTACATAAAAAAACCCAACTCAAGGCCTCTCAATGGAAAAAAATCTTCTATTATCTAACTTTCCTTCCACTAGACTCAATATCTTTAAAGTCTACATACACTCAACTGATCCTTTCACACATTGGAACCTATAAACAACACTAACTTCTCACTATTCTTTAAGACAACAAATTTGTAGCTATAAGGCAATCACTTACCAAATCAACACCATGTGTCTCTTTCACTATAGACATTAAAACTACTTCAATACCCCCCCTTTAGACTCATAAGGCTCTAACCACACATATCATACTCCTTTGATCCATTAAACACAACTCTGAAAACAAATAAGCAAAAATATACCCAACTACTATCTTCTGGATAGACCCGCATATAGCTATTAATAACTTTTGAACCTGACCTTATTAAGAATATCCCTCTATTGAGGATGTAAGAAATTAGGTTCCATCAAACATATCCAAAATTCTAAAAGATCCAACAGTTAACTTTGGAGATATGGCCCCCGCACTGAGACTATAGTTTCTATAAAAGTCATACCTTCATCTCCTCATAAAGAAACACCTTCCATTACTTCAAGCACGAGCCAAATCCTTGCATGGACTCCTGTAACTTCAAGGAAAGTTACTAGACACTCCCTCCTAATCACTTCCCAAATTAGTGGGTTTTATCCATGTGGATCCTAAAGGAAATCACATTATCACTCTCTCGGGTTACCCTCAATCAGGGTTTGGACAATTTTTGAAAAAATGTAGATAACCCTTGAAATACTTAAGCAAAGGAAACCATTCAAAATCCAAACTGAATTTAATTTAGACCAATTTCATCTCCAATACACAATTTAATGAAAATACAACATTAACATCATTAAAAACATAGAACAATAGGACTGTTCCCACGGTCAGAATCATAATTTGCAGAGAAAACCAATCTTTATTGATCACCAAACTACCTTGTCGACCTCTCCCTTCCTTTTGTAGATTGTTTACAATACATATATATTTTTCCAACTTATGGTAACCAACCAACTACTTTGAAACTTTTTCCAAACTGACTAAGATAGTTAGAAACTGAATGTCCTCTCAATTTTGCCAATTACAAAAGTTTAAAAATGTTGTCAAGTTGACAATTAAGTTGTCAACTCGACAACTACATGACTAACGACTTTAAATATTCGCAATAAGTTATTAAATGAATCCAAACCATAAACCAAATCTCTTAATACTCCATATGAGCTCACTATTAGCCCTTATTACATCTTTTTGGCACTTTAGTGCATTACACAATATTTGGTGGCTCTAATGGCCAAATTATATCTTTTTGGACCTTATAGGTCATTTTACATTGACAAGTGACCATGAATGGTCTTATTAGTATTATTCTCCCCTTGGATCTTCATTAGGGTCATGAAGTGACATCTATAGCCATAGGATCATGAAGTGACCCTATAACCATGATGCTCTTGCATCATACTCCCCACTTTGAAAACATTCCAAGTCCTCTTGGAAACGCTTGTAAACAAAACATGTTAGGAAAACAAAAATCTTCATTTTGACTCTTGGTTTGAAGAGATCACTATGGTTGATCCATTGCACCCTTGTATGGTGTTTTCCTCCATTTCTTTCCTTCATCTTTACCTTGGGTTTTCCCTTTCTAGGAAATGCAAGTCCTCCTTATACCTTGCTGCTTCTTAGTAGCCATCTCATCATGTTTATCATCATTAGGATGGGTCCACACACTCACAAACCAAATGCACTCTATACACAAATTCATATCTCCATCTTCTCAAAAACTTCATACCACAACTTAGGATCCTTCTTCTAAATCACAAACTCATCTTCATCCTTAGTCCCTTCTTCTAATACCATTGCTTTCTTCAAAGTATCTTCACACCATTCTTCTTTGCACTCAACCACTTCCTTATCTGTCTATAAGGCTTCATCACGAGCCTCTTCACTATCCACTACCATCAAGGTACCCTGCTGCATAGTACCTCCCAAAGGACATGGAATTGTCCCAATTTAAACAATTCCATCATCTTCTTAACCTGATTCTCTTCTGGTCCAATCAACATCTACCTCTGAAACTTCTTTGTCATTACCATCAAGAACCCTTTCATCTTTAGGCTATTCATATTATTCTTTCTCTACGAGTGCTAAAATATTATTTATTCTTTCTTAATTCCCTTCTAGAGATCTCTCCTAGCCACTTCTTCTTCTTCTTCTTCTTCTTCTTTTAGGAACTCTTTTAACAACTTGATCAACTCCTTCTCAGATCTTGTATATGTCATCTTAGGTTTTTCCTCCTAGACCTTTTTTATTTCTCTAATACCACTTGATTCAGAGGCTAGTGGATCACTTCTTAAAATTCCTAAATCAAGGTTAAAGACTATATTTGGTTGTGAGATACAACTACTCACATCTTGCATCTCAAACCTAGTCAACCATTCCCCCAATCCTAGATTACTTAAAAGACCCAACTCACGGACTCTCAATGGCCAAAAATCTTCTATTATCTAACTTTCCTTCCAATAGACTCCACATCTTTAAATTTTGCATACACTCAACTGATCCTTCCACACATTGGAATCTATAAACAATACTAACTTCTCACTGTTCTTTAAGACAATAAATATGCAACTATGAGGCAATCAATTACCAACTCAACACCATGTGTCCCTTCCACTCTAGACACAAAAAACCCTTTAATACTCCCCCTTTAGATTCCTAAGGCTCTTCCTACACATATCATACTCCTCTGATCTATTCAACACAACTCTGAAAACAAATAAGCAAAATTATACCTTCTTGTTGCCTTCTGGATAGACCCACATACAAAGATTAATAAATTTTGAACTAGACCTTATTCAAAAAATCCCTCTAGCGAGGATGTGAGAAATTAGGTTCCCTCCAACATAGAAAAAATGTAGAAATATCCAATTGTTAACTTTGGAGATATGCCCCCTTCACTTAGACGATATTTTTTATAAGTCATACCTTCATTTCCTCATAACCAAACACCTTTCAATGCTTGAAGCACGTGCCAACTCCTTGCATGAACTCCTGCAACTTCAAAAAAAAGTTCCTAGAAAATTCCTCCTCATCACTTCCCAAATGAGAGGGTTTGATTCATGTTGATCCTAAAGGAAATCACATTATCACTCTTTCGGGTTATCCTCAATCAAGGTTTGGACAATTTTTGGGAAAAGGTAGATAACTCTTGAAATAATCAAGCAAAGTAAATCATCCAAAAGCCAAACTAAAGTTAATTCAAAATAATTTCATCCCCAATCCATAATTTAATGAAAAGATAACATTAACATAATTAAAAACACATAACAATATGATCGTTCCCACAGGCAGAATCAAAATTTGGAGAGAAAACCAATCTTTATTGATCACCAAACTACCTGTCAACTTCTCCCTTCCTTTTGGGGATTGTTTACAATACATATATGTTTGTCCAACTTATGGGAACCGACCAACTACTTTGAAACTTCCTCCAAACTGACTAAGACAGTTAGAAACCAACTGTCCTCTCAATTTTGCGAATTACAAAAAGTTAAAAAATATTGTGAAGTTGACAACTAAGTTGTCAACTCAAAAACTACATGACTAAGGAATTTAGACACTTGGAATAGGTTATTAAATGACTCCAAAACATAAGCCAAATCTCTTAATACTCCCTATGACCTCACTATTGGCCCTTATTACATCTTTTTGGCACTTTAGTGCATTACACAACATTTGGCGTGTGAGGCCTACCCCAGCCTGACATAATCTTAGCACTATCTTTCACTTATATGCTCTCCAGTCAATACTGATTTTTCTATAGTCAGACTTTTGGGACATGTGTATTACTTTATGGATCTGTGGAATCCTTTGCTTGTATACAACACCTGATTATGAAATCAGGGAATCTATTAGATACTTTGTGTGAGTGATGCAGATTTCCATTTAGGACTTAGTTTTGATGGTTTAGTATATTTGATTAGTAAGTGGATGTTAGATAATATCAGTATGCAAGTTTATCAGAGTTATATTTATGCATGTGGAATAGATGCAGATATTGTTAAGTTCAATGAACCTTTGATGCAAGTGTGAGTGAATGTGTGTTCAACTTACATGATGTATTCTATTTTTTTTTATGTGTTGATTTATTGGACCTACTGATGTGTGCAATGAGTGTGCAGGAAAGTTGACCATGGTACTAATTAGGGATTCTAGAATGGACTTATGTGAAAACTGTGATGCTTAGGTCCTGTCTATAAAAAGAGACATGGACCTTGTTGTATTGTATTTTTATTTATAATAGTGTGGAATATGATTGTATTTTATTTAATTGAGTAAATGTGTAATAAGTCATGCTCATGTGAAATTGTTGTGTCACTTGACACATGTGCACCTTGTGTGTTGGCATGGCTAGTGAATGTGACTAGCATAGACTTAAATTTACCCAGGAGTTACCTAGTATAGTCCCTATGCTTACCCTAAGGTTTAGGAAGATAAGATTGAGATAAGATTGAGTCAAGGAAGATAAGGATGAGTCACGAGAGATTAGATTGATTCTTGGGGTTGAATTTTCGAGAGTTAACCTTGGGTGGAGTTTAGGAGGGTCATTTGGTCTCCCAAAGAGTAACTAGGGTAAAAAATAACTACCCCACTTGGTACCTTAGGGGTTAGGGGTCTTTTTCAGCCCATTAAGAGTCTTGAAACTCATTTATGACTCCCTTAAAGTATCCATCTTGGGGAGTGGAGAATTTGAAGAGTTGTAAGACTTTGGTTAAGCCATCCATTCTTTCCTTGCAAGCATTTAACTCCATTTATAGAGAAGGCAAGTGGGGAGAGTAGATGGATTAGGGTCTCCCCTCCATTTATGACTCCTGATATTTTTTAGGAAGAATGCCTATATAAGGAAGGGTTTAGAGGGAGTTTGGGTACACACCCACTCTCTACTTTTAGAGACAAATTAATTTGTAGGAGTAATACTTGAGAGGAGGAAGGATGAGAAGGCGAGGCTTTTCACAAAATCACCTTGCATTAAACATAGCTTGGATTTGAGGTGAGTTTTATTATTAGCATAGTTTAGAGTAGTTCTTGTTTTCATATATACATAGCTTGAGGAATCCTTGGATGGAACTTATGTTATTATTTTCAACTTCATGGCTTTTCATGGAATTTATGTGTTGAGTCTATATTTATTTTGTGATTATTTTTTTATGGGGTTCTTCAAGGCTTATTCACCCTTGGGAGGGTTGGGTAACCTTGATGGGGTGAAAGTTAGTGATCTACCCAAGTAGCGTAGAGTATCCCATGTGTGGAGGGATGTACGTGGGTATATGGGTGCCCATGATGCCAAGAATCTCCAAAGGAATTTGGGGTTCATAAGAAAGATTGGAATGCTTGAAGCCATGACTTGTTTTGTGAAAGAAAAGTAAATTTACTCCAGTTGCCACCATAGGGCTTGGAGGAGAAGTGTAGAAATTTTTTTCACAAGTCCATGTGTGGCCATGGAACAAGGTTAAATATGTGGTACTTAGGAATGTTAAGCCCATGTGTGGCCTATTCCTAGTGTATGTATTTTGTATTATTGGCTTTCTCCTCTTGTGGTAGTCCTCTTTCACCCCTTTGTTTTAGGTCTTTTGGAGACCTATGTATATCCTTGGGCAATGGGTATTTTCTTGTGTTCACGTTTTCAGTTTCCTGGTTGTTATGTGTGTATGTATCCTGGTTCAGTTCTGCATCCCCTAGCTCGGGGGTGGCCTTGCAAAGGCCTAGGTTGGGAAGTGAGCCTCCATGGTCAACCTTGATGTTCTTACAGGTTCAGAGAAAGCTTCTGAAAGTATAGCCGAAGTTTTGGTCTCTTGGTTGTAATTTCTACCTCACAGTCTTTTTCTGTTCAAGCTTCTCCCTTGTAATATTTGTAAGGGTTTTAGAAATTGTAATCTTCTTGTATTTTTAAAATTAGAGTATGTTTATTTCTACTAATAAAATAAGTATTTGGACCTTTATTTGAAATGAATGTTATCAAAATGATTTTATGATTGTTTTACTAAATATATTGGAAAAAGGAATCTTAAAGACTATAACTCTAATTGATGTTGTTATTCTATATTAATATTTCAATTAATTAAATTTATGAAATTTGCAAAGGTGTAGAAAATATTTCATTACCTATAGTTAATATAACATGTTTAAATGAAAATTTTAAGTTGATTAGGACAAGGTTTTAGTTCCCAAAGTTCGGGGCATGACACTTGGAATTAGAGCTCTGGGTTCCACTCTAGGACCTTGAGTTCACTATGATTTATTCCTTAAAATAATATAAGTTACATTTTATTTATACAGAATTTGATAAGCATGCCAACTCTATATTTGAAGTAAAATAAGCCATAGTTGATAAAAAAAATTATACTTAATTATAAGTAAAGTTTAATTATGATGAAGTAACTATATCAATGCTTAAATAAAAAAATTAAAATAAATTATTTAAATTTTTGAAAAGGTTTATTTGCAATTAAAAGATCAATATAATAGTCATAGAGGAAATATATATATTTGCATTAAGGTTAAAATAATCCTTAGTTCCAATTTTATGTATGTGTTCACTACATTTATAGATCTATTAGAGTCAATAATGAGGAGTCAAAGTTATTGGCATAAAAGGTGAAACTAGTAATTGTCTTCTTTCAAAAAAAACTTAGAATGCATAGATTAAGAAATGTATTTATCCTTGAAATTTCATATTTTATAATTTGTTAAAAGGTTGTTTATGCATGCAAAATTACATAAACATATCGACACATTATTATCAATATATATAAATTTATAGTTGATAAATACATATTTATTATAAAGTGAGTGTAGATAATGTTCAATGCTCAAATAGAAGAAGCAATTTTAAATGCACTTATAAATAACATTAGATCAATTATGTATATAAATAAGAAATTATATATAAGTGGCTCTACATGAAACAAAAGAAAAATAAAGCAATATATCTATAAAACAAATTTTACTTTATATATGTGTGTGTGTGTGTGTGTCTTTTTATTATTATTATGTAAAGAACATAAATTTTAAAACTAAATTCATTATTTGTTTGGCATTAAGATCTTACATATTCGTTCTGATAAAAATGAAATTTGTTAAACAAACAAATTTCCAAATGGTAATTTTAGATTCGTTTATGTAAAATGAATTTTAATAAGGAAAAATATTGATTAAAATGTTTTTTTTGTTTGTAGGGGCGGGAGGGTCGAAACCCTACCCGACCCCCTCCCTATCCCATTTTTCCTTCTCAGTCGCGGGCGGTGGGGCGCGCAGCCCACTGTGTTATCACAGTGGGGAGCGCTGACCCCCCACCACCACCCTCCCCCCTCCTGCACTTATTTCTCCACCCGCGTCGGGCTCCCATCTCCTTTGCTCCCTATGACTAGCTCGGGCGCCACCTCCCTGTGCCTCAGTGCCATCCACCTCCGCTCGCGAGCTCGGCCGTTTCCGACCGAAACCCCACTCTGCCCCACTGTAAGTTGGAATCGCTGCCTCTGTGTATTCCAAAGCCACTACCCAAACCCTTACCAGAGCTGCCTCAGTCTCCCCTCTATCTCGGCATCTGCTTGCTCCCTTGCGAGCCACCCTCGGTGAGCCATTGAGCCACCGCTTGCTACTTTGCCACCTTCATCATTCAACAGCCACGGTAATGGTTCCACCGCCCTCTAGTTCAAACTCATCCATGCATGAAGCTGGACAAGGGTTACAAAACCCTAACCCTAGCCCAATCCTAGCCCAATCTTCCCGAACTCAATAAAATAATACATGTAAACAAAGTTCATTTTTTAACAGTAAGAGAAATGTTTATTTATAAGTTGTTAAATTTTAGATTTGATTTGTTGGATCTCAAAAATCATTCATTTAAACTTTTAGTTGATATTGTTGACTTATAGGTTAGATGATTCTAGATGGAATTATCATTTAGATGTTAAAGTAATTAATTAAATCTGATTTAATTATATTTTAGTTATGAGTAATTGACTTAAAAGATAGAAAACTCTAGAAGAATTGTGGTTTTTTTTTTAAAGTTTAATTTCTAAAGTTAATATGTTTAAGAGATGAATAGAAGTATTAAATGAGAAAGTGATTATTACATTAATGTAGATTGCATTATTTAAGTTCTTTAAAGTGGTTAATTTATAAAGCATTATTAAAATTAATTAAACATATATTCTAAATGTCTAAATTGAAATTTATTATATGAATATTTAGTAGATTTAATGTTTAGTCAATTTCAAAGGTTAAATATGTTAGTATCTTAAAAGTTAAATCCATTAGGTAAATCTAATTGGTGAAGTCAATTTGAGATTTAAATTTGGAATCAACTCAGTAATGATAGTGGTGTTACTATGTTCATTATAGAATTATATGTTTTAACATTTCCTCAAGTACGAACTTAATAACCGTTTAATTATAGATTAATTATTAGGTTACAATTTTTTATTTATTTTTATTTAAAAAAAAAAGAGGGTTAATTTTTGTTTAAATTAAGTACAATATTAAAATCGTATATACCAGCATTCAATTAAATCCTAGAGTTAATATTAGTGTTTGAATTTAAAAAGGGAATTAATTGAGAATTTTAGTCAATTATAGGGTATTTAATGTATTAGTATTTGAAAGTTTGATCTATTGGTGTAGTATTAAATTCTGAGATTCCCCTTTAATTTAAGTGTAAATAGTTTATCATTTATAATAATTTCATATCAATGGGAATGGTGTATTAAGGTTATTATTTAATACATTAGTTGAAGCAAATTTAATGTAATTATCATGTTAAAGATTATTTAAATGTTGTATATTTTGAGATTTAAACAACCTTAATTATCTTATAGGTAATAACCTAGTTATCGATATGAGTTAAGGTTTGGGGGCACACTCTCTTTCATTCGACTAAAGAGATGCATAATCAAAACTTAGTCAACTGACTTTAGGATTGGAAATGTCTAGAAGTATTTTAAATTTAGTTAAGATTAGATTTTGTCTTAAGGTAAGATAGGTTTGAAATTGCATTTAATTTATATTCTTAGTGGGAAATTGTGTAGTTTACTATATATGAATGAAGAGGTCATTGTAATATACATGATCAACTAGAGTTTTAATATAGAAGAATATTGTTAGGTTAGAGCATTAATGTATACTATGTTATAAGTTAGTTTAACGAACTAACATTTAGCTTAATCAACTTATTGGAAGAATATTGTTAGGTTAGAGCATTAATGTATACTATGTTATAAGTTAGTTTAACGAACTAACATTTAGCTTAATCAAGTTATTAAAGTTTTTATTACTTTAAGCTACCCTTCGAATTTGTTTATACCCAATTTAACTTTTGAGTTAGTTGTTTATCTATGATTATGAATTAATAAGATTATAAAAATTCATATGATAAATTGGATTACATTTATAGGTAAATTTAGAAATTAATAAAATTAAACGGGAGTTATTGTACATATATAGGTTTGATTATTTAAAATTCTTACTTAGAGGTAAGTTAATTATTTCAATAGAGCATTATTAAAATCAATTATAATAACACTTATCAAATGACTAAGTTGAGATTATTTTATAGAGAATTAAATATGGAATTTAGTATTGTGAGGAGCTTGATTGTATAAATTACTTTAAGAATAATTTTAGTAAGTTTAATAAATAGGTTGACTATTATAGCTTAATTGAAAGGCTTATTTATTTGGTTAGTACTTTTATCTTGCAGATATTTGATTTTGTGCAAGGAAATTAAAAAGGGATTTAGCTATAGAATATTATTAAAGTCAAATTGTTAGAATTAACTTGATTGTTTAAATTCATTTATATTCACATTTAAATAAAGCTAGATAGGAGCTTATTGAAATTAAAATAAGGGGTATAATTTTGAGTGCACAGTTGATTAAAGGAAGTAATTATGTTAGCAATTATAGTTGTTAAAGCTAGTAAACGTGTTTGATGGACACTCTTGATCGAGCACTCATTATTCAACTAGTGGACATGTATAGTCAAACACAGTCAACATATGTCCACTCGAACCTGTTCAAGGTTCTAGAACTTGTACTTGTGTACCTCACTAGTAGACAATTGGAGACAGGTGTTTGTGTATGGTTAATGTTAGTATCTTTAGAAATTTTTAAATGATTGACATTTACTCTAAGGATATATATATATATGCCAAAGATTGAGGCTAGATTTATATTGCAAGAGAAATTAAACTAAACATGTTATTACATAGAAATGTAACCCTTGAGCCATAAATTTTTTTTTTCTGAGTGTTTGGTCATGTTCTTTAACACACCTTGGACGCAAGGTGTTGTATAGCTTCTACTCCCTCCTTGTGGCTAAGTGTTAGTCACTTTGTGTATGTGATTTAAATTAATTTGATTCTCATCTTTGTTGAACTTGAATGTATAAAGGGCTAGCTTGAATTATTTTTGGTTTTCTTGTAATCATCTAGTCACCAAATTTTCTTTTATCTATTAAAATTGTTCTTGTTCACAATTATTTTCTTTTGGATTTGTATAACTTTTGAGATTTGAGTTTGAAATTTGTGAGCCTTGGTATCAAATTTCTTATGTTTTTGCGGTGGCTAGGATGTGTGCTTTATGTTGCTAGTGCTGTGTTGTGAAGTAATGTTCTCTATCATGTTCAAAATGGAATATGGATAGAATGTTTAAGGGAGTAGGTTGCAAAGAACATACCATTATCATTCTTAAAATCATATTTTGCTTGAGATGTGACTTACCAATTAAGAATGGATCAAAGTAAATTAATGTGCATATAGTTATGAATACTAGATATACATTGCATAAAATGATTAAAAATGATCAATATGCTTAGTGTAAGTTTTGATACTATGAGTATCCAGTATAGATGAGGTCATAGTTCCCCCACCTCTTTGTTGAAATCAAGGAGGATGTTCATGCCTAGAGGGGGAGGATGTGAGGCCTACCCCAGTTTGACATAATCTTAGCACTATCTTTCACTTATATGCTCTCCAGTCAATACTGATTTTTCTATAGTCAGACTTTTGGGACACATGTATTACTTTATGGATCTGTGGAATCCTTTGCTTGTATACAACACCTGATTATGAAATCAGGAAATCTGTTAGATACTTTGTGTGAGTGATGCAGATTTCCGTTTAGGAGTTAGTTTTGATGGTTTAGTATATTTGATTAGTAAGTGGATGTTAGATAATATCAGTATGCAGATTTATTAGAGTTATATTTATGCATGTGGAATAGATGTAGATATTGTTAACTTCAATGAATCTTTGATGCAAGTGTTAATGAATGTGCGTTCAACTTACATGATGTAATCTATTTTTTTTATGTGTTGATTTATTGGACCTACTGATGTGTGCAATGAGTGTGCAGGAAAGTTGACCATGGTACTAATCGGGGATTCTAGAATGGACTTATGTGAAAATTGTGATGCTAAGGTCCTGTCTATAAAAAGAGACATGGACCTTGTTGTATTGTATTTTTATTCGTAAAAGTGTGGAATATGATTGTATTTTATTTAATTGAGTAAATGTGTAATATTTCATGCTCATGTGAAATTGTTGTGTCACTTGACACATGTGCACCTTGTGTGTTGGCATGGCTAGTGAATGTGACTAGCATAGGCTTAACTTTACCTAGGAGTTACCTAGTATAGTCCCTATTATTACCCTAAGGTTCAGGAAGATAAGATTGAGATAAGGTTGAGTCAAGGAAGATAAGGATGAGTCAAGAGAGATTAGATTGAGTCTTGGGGTCAGATTTTCGAGATTTAACACTGGGTGGAGTTTAGGAGGGTCATTTGGGCTCCTAGAGAGTAACTAGGGTCAAAAATAACTACCCCACTTGGTACCTTAGGGGTTAGGGGTCTTTTTCAGCCCATTAAGAGTCTTGAAACTCATTTATGACTCCCCTAAAGTCTCCATCTTGGGGAGTGGCGAATTTGAAGAGTTGTAAGACTTTGGTTAAGCCATCCATTCTTTCCTTGCAAGCATTTAACTTCATTTACGGAGAAGGCAAGTGGGGAGAGTAGATGGATTAGTGTCTCCCCTCCATTTATGACTCCTAATATTTTTAGGAAGATTGCCTATATAAGGAAGGGTTTAGAAGGAGTTTGGGTACACACCCACTCTCCACTTTTAGAGACAAATTAATTTGTAGGAGTAAGACTTGAGAGAAGGAGGAAGGATGAGAAAGAGAGTCTCTTCACAAAATCACCTTGCATTAACCATAGCTTGGATTTGAGGTGAGTTTTCTTATTAACATAGTTTAGAGTAGTTCTTGTTTTCATATATACATAGCTTGAGGAATCCTTGGAAGGAATTTATGTTATTGTTTTCAACTTCATGGGTTTTCATGGAATTTATGTGTTGAGTCTGTATTTATTTTGTGATTATTTGTTTATGGGGTCCTTCAATGCTTATTCGCCCTTGGGAGGGTTGGGTAACCTTGATGGGGTGAAACTTAGTGATCTACCCAAGTAGTGCAGAGTCTCCCATGTGTGGAGGGATGTACATGGGTATATGGATGCCCATGATGCCAAGAATATCCAAAGGAATTTGGGGTTCATAAGAAAGATTGGAAGGCTTGAAGCCATGACTTGTTTTGTGAAAGAAAAGTAAATTTAATCCAGTTGTCGCCGTAGGGCTTGGAGGAGAAGGGTAGAAAATTTGTTCATGAGTCCATGTGTGGGCATGGAACAAGGTTAAATATGTGGTACTTAGGAATGTTGAACCCATGTGTGGCCTATTACTAGTGTATGTGTTTTGTATTATTGGCTTTCTCCTCTTGTGGTAGTCCTCTTTCACCCCTTTGTTTCAGGTCTTTTGGAGACCTATTTATATCCTTGGGCAATGGGTATTTTCTTGTGTTCATGTTTTTAGTTTCCTAGTTGTTATGTGTGTATGTATCCTAGTTCAGTTCTGGATCCCCTTGCTCGGGGGTGGCCTTGCAAAGGCCTAGGTTGGGAGGTGAGCCTCCATGGTGAACCTTAATGTTCTTGCAGGTTCAAAGAAAGCTTCTGAAAGTATAGCCAAAGTTTTGGTGTCTTGGTTGCAATTTCTACCTCACAGTCTTTTTCTGTTCAAGCTTCTCCCTTGTAATATTTGAAAGGGTTTTGGAAATTGTAATCTTCTTGTATTTTTGAAATTAGAGTATGTTTATTTCTATTAATAAAATAAGTATTTGGACCTTTATTTAAAATGATTGTTATCAAAATGAATTTATGGTTGTTTTACTAAATATAGTGGAAAAAGGAATCTTAAGGACTATAACTCTAATTGATGTTGTTATTCTATATTAATCTTTCAATTAATTAAATTTATGAAATTTACAAATGTGTAGAAAAGATTTCATTTCCTATAGTTAATATAACATGTTTAAATGAAAATTTTAAGTTGATTAAGAAAAGGTTTTAGTGCCCAAAGTTCGGGGCATGACATGGTGGCTCTAATGGCCAAATTACATCTTTTTGGACCTTATAGGTCATTTTACATTGATAAGTGACCATGAATGGTCTTATTAGTCTTCTTCTCCCCTTGGATCTTAATTAGGATCATGAAGTGAACCCTATAGTCATGGGATCATGAAGTGACCCCTGTAACCATGATGCTCCTGCATAGAAAAGACATTATGATAATATGAGAATGGAAGGTGAAGATATCAAAAGATTCTTTTAGAGGGTTGATAATGTAGTGAATAAATTCAAGAACCAAGGAGGAACTATTACCGATGAATAATTTATTGAGAAGATCTTGATGACATTACCAGACAACTATAGTAATAAGATCTCGACAATTGAAGAGGTGTATGATCCAAAGAAGTTTACCAAATTATAGTTGTTTGGTACCGTGACAACATTTGAGTTAAGAAAGTTTGGAAGAGACAAGAGCAGATTTGAAATGACATTCAAAGAAAAACAAATCAAATGATGATTATGATGGTGATGATGAAGAAGAATTTGAAGCAAACTTTGCAAGGAGATTGAAGAAAGGTATCCGCAAGTATAAAGGTATGTTACCTCTTAAATGTTTTAGATGTGGTAAAATTGGTCATTTGGAAACTAGATGTCCAGAGAGAGGTCCTAGATAAAAGTTTAAGAAGTTCAATAAGAAGGCTTACTATTTGAATGAATATTCTATTATCTTAGATGATGAATTAGAGATAGAAGAAATTTTGTTTTATGCTGAAGAGGATGAGAAATCAGAAATTAATATTACTAACATCTGTGTTGAAATTGATGATGGTGTTGGAATTTATGTTTATGTTAGAAGAAGGAAAAATGTATGGTTGGTTGACAATGGTTGTTCTCATCATATCAATGGAGATAAAAGTAAATTTGTGTCATGTAGAAAATATGATGGTGGTCCTATTAGATTTGGTGATGAAAAAGAAACTTACATTGTTGGTAAAGGCTCTCTTTCTTTTTATGGAAAGAATAACACTGGAAATGTCATTATGTGGAGGGTTCGCATCATAATTTGTTGAGTGTTTGACAAATTTGTGAAAATGGATATGATGTCATTTTTAAAAATGAAGGTTGTGAAATCAGGAAAAGATTAGGAGATCTAATTACAATCGGTAAAAGAGTAGGAAGGCACATGTATTAGCTAGGAGTGTAAGAAGGATGATGTTTACTATCTCAGACTAATGATAGTTGGACTTGGCACCAGAGGATGTTTCATATAAACTTTGATAACCTGGTGAGAATTAGCTCATCTTGTGCAGTGAAAGATATACCCAGACTGCGTAAACTAGAAAACATTATCTGCAAGGGTTTTCAAGAAGGGAAGTAGAGAAGAGAATTATTCAATACAAAAGACTATTCTGATGGAATATAACTGATTGAATGTTTGAAGATGTTAAGTTGATGACCGAAATGCAGAAAGATAATGCAAGACATTAAATCAGTTAATGGATTGTATTGTCATTGATGTCAACTTGATATAATCTGATTGGTTATATAAAAGGTGTCAAAAGACTTCAAAGAATTAGAGAGATAAAGAATATGATTTCAGTAATGCATAAAAGACCATCATTCACTAAGTGACTACAAACATCGACGGTTAGTGGAACCCGATGGACATAGAAAATTGAGAGCAAAGTCACAGTGATGCATGAGCAAGAAAATTGACAAGCATTACCGACGAGCAAAATCACAAGCATTACCACATCTAGAATTATAGTGTTACTCGACGGACAGACAACCCCGATGGACAGAAAACACCGATGGAGAAGCCCAAGGAGAACTAAAGTGTTGACCGAAACTATCAAAGAGTTAAAACATAAAAAATAACTGAAGTTTAGAAACGACAAAATACTTAGCTAGAAAGAGCTAAAGATAGACTTAACTGGTTGTTAACATTGTTTTCATCGACAAGTTAAAGCCAGAGATAAGTAAAATATTTAAAGCTATTTTATCTAGTTGTCATGGAGAAATCTATGAGATTAAACTGAAGTAAAGCTTTAAAGCAAGATTGGCTAAGATTGTGGATCACCCTAAGAACAAGAAAATCAAGAAGTGATAAACGGTGATATCATGTCTATAAAGAGACAATATAATTCATTATGAATTAGGGGAGTGAATAGAAAAAGAGGATGCTGAAGAAAAACTGATGAAGAACAACTTCAGACAGTCCTAATCAATCAAACTGAGGAAAGAGCTAAAGATTTCTATGGACACCGTGCAACAGAGAAGCACAACATCACCAAGCAAAAAGAAGTGGAGCAAAGGTATTGAAAAGATACATTGATCATAAAGGTATAACGATCTTACAATATATCTGAAAATCTAAAAATCTAAGTTGTATGTGTGAATAGATCATTTATTATTTCAGTTTAACCATTAATTTAAAAAGTTTCTTAACTGAGTAGGACTTAACAATCCTTTCTATATTGAGATACATCCCAAGGAGTATCAAAAAGTTGGATCATGAAGATAGCATGAGATGCCAGATACCATTTGAAAAACCAAGGTTTAGTCATAGAAGGTAGCATAGAGATGCCCGATATCAAGTGACAAACTATTTTATTTAAATCCTCTAACAAGGTCACACCTAACAGTGTGTTTCTAACCTTTAACAGGGTTGGCTCTTCACCGAGCTTACTTCAGAAGAGTGAAAATTTTGGGTTACCGGCCCTAAGTGGTTTTTCCCTTAACAGGGTTTCCATGTCAAAAATCTATGTGTCAATGTGTTTATAAGTCATTACTTTAGTTTTTTGCATTACACATAACTAATCTGGATTAATCGGTATACACTAAGCAATTTATTATTTTTCAGTAAATGAAAGACTGCTAATCGGTAAATAGTAAGAATAAGGTTGAACATTGAACTCCGAGCAGTAGTTATTTGTTAAGATTGTTTGAAGGCATTCATCTTGTAGGATGAAGATAACTAGAGGCTTAATATTGTGGTACTAAGTTTTTGGGTTGATTTATTGGAATAATTTTGAGGCCACTGATTCACCCCCTCTCAGTTATTCTAACAATTGGTATCAGAGCTTGTGTTCTTAGAAAGGGAGTTTAAAAGCTCAAGAAAAAGATCACAAGATGAACAAGCAAGATGTGCCCAAGTTGAATAAAGACAACTTTGCATCATGGAAAAGAAAAATAAGACTCCACCTCTCAGGTATTGGTAATGATGTTACTCAACACCTTGATACTGAATATGTGTTTCCTGCATGACCTCACACACTTGAGAAATTGGGAGAAAAGCATGAGCATAATTGCATGATGATAGAACTTGCTTCATCAATCTCCAATGCTGAGTTTGAAGATGTCAAAACTTTCACCTCTGCAAAGAAAATGTGGGATAAATTGAAGCTGGTACATGGAGGAGATGCTAATGTACTAAGAGCCAAGGTAGATAGTAGGGATAACTTTAAGAAACCCCCTCCTAGGAAAAAGTGTAAAATGCTGGTGAATCGTAGATTAATTTAGGGGAAAAACTTTCTCGATGATGGTGAATTTTTTTTCCAAATTAGGAAAATAATATAAAGGTGAAGGCAATTTTTTCCCTGCCCAATGAAAATTCCATAAAATCCTGGCGAATAATACATTAATGTGGGGAAAATATATATTATGTGAGGCAAATTTTTTTCTTTTGAAGTAAATACATTATAATATATGAGGCGAATGATTTTTTGTTGAAGGGAAAACAAATATTTGTGTTGGCGAATTTTATGTGCCTTTTGAAAAAAAAAATATATTTTTGGCTAATCTATCGTTAAGTATGGGAAAATAAATATTTTATTGGCGAATTTCAAAAGATGGGACTTGTCAATGCGTCATGTGGGCCAACGCCAACTAATAACTTGTTTTCAGATTAAACACATGTTGGTATATCCATAAGCACAAAAATTTACATTGACACACAACCTAACATTAACATCCATCATTTTATAATGTTAAATGTCTTATTTGAGACTGTTTGATGATCCTAGATGAATGGCTGAAGTTTAATTAATCTGCACCATAACTATTTTCTAATTAATGCAACATCACATAATGACATCATTATTTACATGTATCAAGTCTTACATCTGTTTAGGTGGACAGTTGATAATGTATCACAGTTGTCGTTAATTAAAGAAATGTTTTATCACTAACACTAAATCTGGCTATTTCTAATTTCACACACTTGTGCTTTTAATATGAATGATTGTGCTTTTAATATGAAAGATTTACAAAATTTTGAAGGAAAAATGAATTAATTAGGTTAGAGAAAGAATTAAGGGCTATTTATAGATGATCTACACTTCCTTCTTCTTCAATTCTCCTTTGGTTTGGGTCTTCCTTTGCTAGTGCTTGAAAGATTGCCTCTGGTTTTGGTTTTTAGGTTGTATTAGTATAATTTTAGATATTATGGTAGTTTTTTTTTGAAGATGGACACTCCTATCTGTTTGATAAGCACGTCTATGGAGGAACAGAAGGCCATTTTGGGCCCGGTCTCAAACCAAACCCTTGAATCAGTTTGCAAGGTGTTTGGACCCTTCACAAATGAGGCTATGAGGATGGTGTTGGGCCGTCAATTTTTGGAAAATGTCAATAGGTACCGAGTTAACATGGATATTACGTCCCATTTTTTGGCATCTCTTTTGGACCTCGGGGGAGAGAAGGTGGATATGCTCCTTCTATTAAGGAAGATATTCAAACTTGAATTCCTGGGTGATGTTATTGAGGTTGTTGTTTATGCAAAATTAGGGGTGGGGATCCCTTGGGCAAGTGATATACACAAGCTTTTTGAGTCAGACGAAGATGTGGCCATTCAACCTTTTCTTTTGAACCTGGATGTTCAACAGTTGACACGCCATAGGAAATGGGTGCAGATTGGTAGGGATTTTCTTCGCAAATGGTTTCTGTTGGATGACTTGGTGGACTATGGATGGTTGTATGAATTCATAGAGCTTGTCATCTCTAGAAGGTTCTACTTAGACGGAGGGCCTATGGCATAGTTGTGTCCCTCTGGCCTTCGCCTGAAAATTTTGAAATTTTCACTATAGTAGGTTTTGTCTTTAAAGTTTTATAAGGACTTCAAGTGAAAGTCTCCAAGTCTGAAATTCTGAATATTGTATATTTATAGAAAATACTAATGAAAAGTTTGCAACTTCATTTTAGTTTGTTTTTATGGATTTAATTGTAAAATATGTATGTGTGAGTCGTGATATATGTGATTTTATAATTTATAAAATTGAAAATGAACCAAACAAATGTTAAATTGTTAATGTATGACAACATGTTATTTATTTTATAGTAATATAACTTAAGTTTTTCATGTATCATGTCACATGTGTGACTGTGCGACTGCCGAATTGTGAAATTTTAAAGTAGTTATTCTTTAAACTTTAAAGTAAAACTAAAATATAAAATTAGCAAATGCCAAATGGCAATTCATAAAACATCTAATAATTACAATTTCTGGACTACCAGTCACATCGAGTTAATATTGCCTCTTTGGTAGCAGAGTTGTCCGCCGTCACTAGCAACTGTAAGTGGTATGTACGTTTGGAAACTGTACGTGGTATGTACATTGTACTATCAACTATGAGCATTGATACCGTCAACACGTACCTTAAACCTTTTTATTTAGAACCCTAATTTGTAAACGTATTATTCAAGACCGTTGATTGATGTAGATCAATGGCTAGAGTTTTATCTCGGGCACAGTTTCTCAAAATGAATGTCTTGTCAGAGTGAAAGTGACATTCTTTAGCCATCAGGTAATTCACACGGTTTCCAAAATTGTACTAGTATAAACTATAGTTATTAGTATAATAGTGACCACTGACTATATTAGTAATTTCCCACACTCCTACATTAATGCATTAATGGGAATGATTTACTTAATGATATGGAGGATATCGATTCACAAGGCTATTAATAGACATTCTTGCTTTCTTCTTCGTCAATTTCAATTTTCTTTTTCCATTCAGCCTCGGCCCTCAAATTTCAATTTTCTGTGTAGTTTAAATATTTAGGTTTTAAGTTTAGGCAGAGATGGACACACCAATTAGGTTGAGAACTACATCCATTGATGAGAAAAAGCCCTTTTTGGGTAGGATACCAGATGAAGTACTCACTTCCATTTGCGAGGAAGTGGGCTCTTTCATTAACAATGATGTTTTGATGGTACTCGGCCATGAGTTCATTCGCAACGAGAAGAGATACCGCGTCAGCACGGATATTACGTCTTGCTTCCTCGCATCTCTTCTCGACCTCGAAGGAGAGAAGGTAGACATGCTTATGCTGCTGTGGAATGTTTTCAAGGATCAATTTCTGGTGGATGACGTCCGAGTCATTGTCTTTGCAGAACCGGGGTTGGGTATCCCTTGGGCCAATGGAATTGAAAAGTTTATCCAATGAGGAAGCAATGTTGAAAGGCAACCCTTCCTACTGAACCTTAATGAAAGGCAACTGACGTGGAATCATAAGTGGGCGCGGCTGGGGAGGGAATTCCTACGAAAGTGGTTTTACCTCAACAACTTTGAGGACACAGACTATAACTAGCTCGATGAATTTGGGGAGATTATCCTCAACAGACAATTCTTTTTAGACAGGGATGGAGATGAAGACCCTTAGTGTTTATGTTCTTGAAATGGGTTTCTGCATTTCATTTTGTTTTTTTGTTTGTTCTTATATGATCAACTAGTGCCCTTGTGGCAACATATTTTGTAACTGTTTGGATACTTCCCATTTTGTGGGTAAACATACTTCCCATTTTGTAGGTGTTTACGATGCGACTATAGTCTAAAGTTAACTGTAAAACTCTATAATTATAAAGTATATTATAATATTAGTGATGTAAATTTTTGAAATAATTAATGAAAATTTTGCTGTTCAAATCTTAATAATTATTGTAATTTTCCTATCTTCCTCCAGAAATGAGACTTGTATCAGTGTGTGAGATAATAGATTGTCTGCGTAATATTGTTTAATTGCAATTTTTTAAAGAAATTTGAAGACTTCATATTGTTTAATTGCAATTTTGTAAAGAAATCTAAAGACCTTAGACCTTAGACTTTACTTTTGATAAATAATAAATTATATGCCCATTCAGTGATTCACATTGCCAAATCGATGTGTGAATCTGTGATATCATATAATATGTATTATGAACCAAAAAAATGTAACAATGTTTAATGTATGTGTGTGATTTATTTAAGAGTATTGACTTGGTTTTTCTATGTCAATGACAAATATAATTATCATTATGTGGCATGTGTGCGACTGCAAATGTGGAATTGTAAAATTTTAAAGCCTTTTATAAATTATGGTTTGTAATCAATTAATAAATAATTAGAGTATTAGACAGTTATTTGTGATTGCAATATTTTAAATTTAATTAGTTATTTTTATATTAGATAATTTCAATATTTTATCTTATTTAAATTTAATAAATTTGTGGCTTATGGTGTTGCATGTAACTATATCTCTAGAGACCATTGGATGAGCAGAGATCAACGACGTATGATGTATTTTAGGTAGAAAGGTAAAAGAAATACCATTTCTGCAATCCTATTCCAAAATCAAAACACTTGTACACTCATTCAATTGGACGACACTTGGTGACGTGACCACTCACACAATCAGTGTCATCTGATAAATATAATTCAAAGTAAATAAATAGGACTGGCCACACATGATAGTGACTACCAATGACCATTGGATGAGCAAAGATCAACGATTACGACGTACGATGTATTTCGAGCCAAAAGGGAAAATAAATCTCATTTTTTCAATCCTATTCTAAAATCACAAGTGTACACTCATTCAATCAGACGACACGTGACCAATCACACAATCAGTGTCATTCGATAGATATAATTCAAAGTAAATAAATGGGACCTACCACAATTACAAATGATGGTAACTTCCATCGACGTATTTCAGGCCAAAAGGGAAAAGAAATCCCATTTTTGTAATCCTATTCCAAAATAACAACACATGTACACTCATTCAATTGGTGTCATTAGATGACGAGTGATGACCGAAAGACTAAAAGATAAAGGAATATTAAAAGAAACCAGTGACCGTTGGATGAGCACAGATCAACGATGTGCTGTGTATTTTGAGCCGAAAGGTAAAAGAAACCCCATTTTTTGCAAACCTATTCCACAATCATGACATGTGTACACTAAGCTAAGTTTAATTAAAATCGTAATTGGAGTAAAAGAGTAACTTAACATTTAATTAGTAATAAGCTCAATTTGGCCGCTAACCAAACAATTAAGTGACACGTGTCCTAGTGACCTCCAATATTTGGAGAAGCAATAAAAGTTAACATGAGTGACAGTAAATGTTAACACGAGTGACGAGTCACGACTGATGATTCAGTACTACTCATTATTTTACTATTTTAACCTAAGTTTTTATATTTTCAGTTCTTACTTCTTACTAGTATTATAGTATACTATATTGGAGAATCAGAGATTCAGAAAGGGGTTATGGGTAATGGCTTCTAGGTTGAGGATTGAGGAATGCAACATAGTCTCTCATCTCTCTGCCCACTCACAGTTTGCAAAAATTGAATTTCTGGGTAAAATCCTGAACACCCATGTCCTGCCCTTTAAATTTTTCAAATCTAGAGGTTTACTGTTTAGATTGTAGTCATAGAATTAGGGTTGAATTTTCAAACATGCCTGTAAATTATAGCTGTCACTAGTATACCTAATACCACGGTCCACGATGGGAAAAACAAATACCAAGAGTATGAGCAAAGGGAAAAGAAAGAAAACAAAGATAATAGACTTCCACAAACTGGTTAAAACACTAGGTTTCACTGATGAATTCGATGATATTTTTTATCCTGTTATCCATGGAAATAAGGGAATCATGGAAAGTAGATTTGCACTTGAAAATAAGTGTAAAGATCCAATGAAGGATTCAAAATTTTGTCCATTTACCAACACGTTAAAGGCAAACACAAATAAAATTGCACCGTGGGTTGTTGGGTCAGCATGCATGGTGTTACCTCAAGTATTCCCTTGTCCAGAAATTGTCATGCTCTGTGCCCAAAATTATGATGAAAATAGAAAAGGAATTATCAATAAAAATACTCAAGAGGAAATTTTGTCGATAACAGAGACTGAATTTGCTAGTTTGTTGGACCTAGGGTTTAAAGCACAAAAATCAAATGTGCACATTGACCTGGGAAAGTTGGCAGAGACTTATGAAAATTTAGATGCAAAAAGGAAAGTTTCATATATCAGAGGAATAACAAGAAATTCTAGTCTGGATCTAGATCATAAGCCTCCTTATGGTTATGATATTTTTGTGCAATGGGTTCATGATAGTATTTCCTTGCTAGCATTTTGTTTGGGATTGGATAGTAACAAAGAAGTGGGTGCCAACATTCTTGAAATGATTTTTCATATTCATTGTGAAAAAGAACCAGTAAAATATAATTTTTTGAGCACACTATTCATTGTATGCAAGAACAATTGCTAATGATTAAAAGAGGTTCACATAAGACATTTAGGTTCACAACCTACTTGTGCTATCTTCTTTTAGCAAAGCATCATGCAATATTTCACACAAACAAGCTTCAAAGTCAGGTCCAAAATGCACTATATGAATGGACACCTCAAATAAGGATGAGTGATAACAGAAGGAACTATAGCAATTTTGTAGACTTCTTTTTTGCACTTATGTATCTTAAAATTATAGGCACTCCATTGCCTAGATTACCTGTGTCTTGTAGAGATTGCATTCAACTTAGAAGTCAAATACAATTGGCTGACTGGTACTTCATGGAAGACTACACTGTGTTAAGGTTTTACGATTCAATGGTAGAACCCTACAAACTTCCAATACATGTTACAAAGAAGGTATTTGTATTGGAATATGTTCGGCAGATGGAGAGCACAGATGCACTCTTTAATGGTCAGCAAAAGAAAATGATATTTCTTTCCTTGCCTTTCTTATTGGGAGGGTTCACATTTGAGAGAAGAGGATTCAAAGGGGCAGAGGCTTTTTTTCAATTTTTGGCTTTGCTATTGACAGTCACTAGCAATATGATCCACTAAACATAATTGGATCAAAGCTTAGAGTGAATGGGAGATCCACAAGCAAATGTCAACATGAAAGTATGCCATTGATAGAAAAATTTAAAAACATGGAGTCCTGGGACAAGGTCAAAAAAGAGATGGAGAAATACGCCGCTGAAAATAATATTTCAATACAGGAATTGTCATCACAAATTATTGCATTGTACAAGCAGAAAGTAAAAGTGCAGCAAAAGACATCCTATAATTTCTACCAGCAAGCTGCTCAACCATCTACAAAAACTATTTCAAACCAAATAATGCTTCAATGTAAAGATGATAATTGGACTGCAACCAAAATTAAAGATTTTTGGGAAATGAGGAAGAATCTCGGCGAGCCAAAGACCTCTGCAGATCTTTATGATTCGGACAAGGATGAAATATTTAGCAATTTATGGAATGTAGAGCATCCTAATCAAGCACATCATAGTGATTATGATGATCAAGATACTAGTTTTGATGGGCGGGATTCTGTGACAATTGCTACTGGAGTCAGTGCGTCCACAAAGGAAAAATATGGCAAAGGGGCAGAGATGGTAGAAAAAATGGTTTTTCCAGGTAGGGGTGGTCTGGGTCCCATAGGAGAAGGGAATTGGTATCCACTTGCCACACCCACTCCACCAAAATGTGGTAGGGGAATAGTAATTGGAAGTTCATCAGAAAAAGGTACTACTCAGTCTCATACCCTTGCACCTTCATTTGTTCCAGCTTCAAATCCAGTTCTACCTTTTCCAAGCACTCAGATTCAACCTGAATCAAGTGCCACTACCACTGGTGGGGAAGACATGGGTAGTACTAGTGGTCCAAAAAGGACATTACAATTGGACATGAAATCAGTGGGTCCTAGATATCAAGGCAGTGTAAAGAAGAAAAAGGTTATGAAAACAATGCCAATGGTGTCTGTGACCGTGAGTCCAACAATTGCCACACCTTCCAAACAAAACCCTTCGAACAGTCCAAATACTCCAATTGTAATGGGTCAGGGTGTTACTTCTACTAATCCTCATGGTGCAATTATTAGAACGACACTCACAGGTGGAAGCTAGTACATAGCTGCAAGTTCTATTTCACCTTTCAAACATTCAATTGTGTCAGAAAACCTTGATTTTTGTTACAATGATTTTGTAACTAACTTTAAACAAACAAAAAATAGGAATAGACAAAATAATAAGACATTAAAGAGGGATGCAGTTGCTGCAGCTCATGATGCAGAACTTGCATCGAATAGGTTATTTCCCACATATGACCCAAAGAATGAAATTATGGAGCTCATGGTTGTTATGCCCCCATCTAGAGATAACAGTCTACCAGAGAGTCAGATAGATCCATATGAATTTCAAGTTAGCACCCTCCAAATGGATTTAACAAAAATTAAAAATGTGGACAAGATGAATGTGTTGAAAATGACCAACCAAGTTGTCTATAGTTCAGTGATGAAGTTGGAGAGAGAAAATGGAAAGCTTTAGGGAAGAATAGAAAAGTTACGGGCAGACTTGGAAAATGAAAAGGAAAAGGAGAAAGCAACAGATAATAGGTGCAAAGAATTAGAGAAAAGGATAAAAAAATTCATCCTCTAAAGAAGCAATTGTTCAACAAGAACATATGGAGGCAGAACTTGTGAGGGAAAAATTGGAAGAGAGCAATAAAAATCTAGAGGATGAAAAAGCCTCTTTAGTAAATTTATACAAAGCTTGGAGAGTGCAGCACAAGTAAATAATAAATTAAAGAAAGAATTGGAGGATGAGAGGGTAAAAGTAAAATAGTGGGAAGAGAAAGAAAACCAGTGAGAAGAGGAAGCAGAGAAAATAAAAAAATAGAGTGAACACTAGTTGTCATAATTGAGAGAAGACCCAAAGAAGGAAAAAAAGACAATTAAAACTTATGAAAATAGCTTGAATGACCAAATGAAAAATGCAGTCAAGCAAATAAAAAGAGACCTTTGGGGGAAAATAAAGGTGACTGGTGATAGGTTGTGTGATTGGTTTGAATTGAATGAAAGTCTTAGAGATG
>MU224249.1:2629918-2645758 GCA_018584345.1 Thuja plicata | reverse complement strand
GCTATGCAACATTAGCAACTTTTCAAAGTTGCTGACAACATTTTGTTGTCTAGAGGAAATCGATGTTCTAAGAAGTTTTGAACCCATAGAAGGGTGAGGAAATGTGTGTCTAAGGGATATAAGGTGGAAAAACCCTAATTGTGAGGGTGGAAGTTCATTATGTACGGACTGGTATTCTGGAGCAAAGAGAGTTTATTGAAGGGACAACAGATTGAAGCATTTTTGTCTTTGATTTTGTATTGAATGCATTGAAATTAGAACTGTGATTATTGGAATCCATGATTTCACATGTTACCAATATTTTCCCATAATTAGTTTGTTTTGTAGTTGGTTTTTGGTTGTTTTTTGTAAATTTCTTGGTTTTGGACTGTTTGCTGTCCTGATTTGGAGCAAGGGGCAAAGATGTGGACCTAACTCCACTTTGCACTGTTGGTTTTGTATGGCCATCTGGGACTGGGGACTAGGTCCATGGAGCTACCATTCTATGGAAGGAGGAGCTCTCAAAGTGTTGGCATGTATTTTTAATCATTTGCCCTAGGTGAGCTAAACTCATAGCCCGGTTAGAGGAAGCAAGTGACAATTGATTTAAAAAGTGCAGGGGGTGTTCTCATGAGCCAAGAAGGCCATGGGTGTGTTGCATGATGTTGTGCAGGTGTTCCCCAAGGTGGAGGAGTGCCCAAAGATCCAACAAGACAATTTTTGAAGCCCAAGACACCAAATTGGTCTAAACACAAGAATTGTGCCATTTTCTGATAACAGGGTGTACGGACAGTTCCAAGCTAAGGGACCTAGAAAATCCTTGTGGGTTTTTGCCTTACCTAAAGAATACCACAAAAGATCAGGGGGTCCTTTGAGAGATTTTTTCTATTTTTAAGGTTTCCTAAAAACTAGGAGGGCTAATTGTGCAAAAAGGCTACAAGGCCTAGAAAGTAGGAAACTAGAACCCGATGGCAATATGGATCAATTTGGTGGTTTCAAACCTAGGTTGGAATTGAAAAATGAAGTATGTTGAAGTCCTAACCCTCCTGCAAATCCAAAATTAAGTGTAGGGCTTGGAGTGGTTTGTGTAGAAGGTTCTTGTGGAACACAAGAATGGTGTCTTTAACATGATAGTTAGTTTCCTTGGTTGGAGAGGAACAACTGATTCTTCCAAGTGTTGAAGTGTGGATTGAGGAAGCCCTAGAGGACCTGAGAGAGACCTATTAAGAGTTTCAAGCAAACTTAGAAGGTTACCAAGGAGGCTCCCTATCAATTAGTATACAAGGGGTATGCACAAGAAGAAGGTATTGATTATGGTGAAACCTTTTCACCCGTTTCCAGAATATAAAGAGTTAGAATTACTCTTGCTTATTCTGCATTCAAAGGATTTAAGGTATACCAGATGGATGTCAAATCTGCATTCCTAATGGAATACTGGAAGAAGAGGTATACACTAAACAACCAGAAGGCTTTGTTGATCCAGACAAGAGAAAAATGGTATGTAGACTACATAAAGCCTTGTATGGATTGAAAAAAGCACCTAGAGCCTAGTATGAATGACTTCTCTCCTATCTCATTAGCATTAAATTTGTAAGAACAAGTGAAAATATCAATCTGTACTTAAAACAAGATACTGATGGTAATATTCTGATTGCCGAAATATTTGTTGATGATATCATTTTTGGGGGAAATGAAATTTTATGTAAATCCTTTGCTAATGAAATGAGCAAAGAGTTTGAAATGTCTATGTTTGGGGAGATCAAATTCTTTCTTGGTCTACATATTCTTCAACAAGATGCAAACATATATATCACTCAGTCCAATTACATCAAGGAAGTGCTGAAGATATTCAAGATGGAAGATTCCAAACCAGTTGGAACACCTATGGAAACTAGATGTAAGATGACAAAGGAAGATAAGTCAAATGAGGTAAATCAGACCATGTATAGATAAATGATGGAAAACTAATGTATGTTGTTCATACTAGACTAGATATTGCACATGTAGTTGGAATAGTTGCAAGATTCTCTGCTAATCCCAAAGAATCACATATGACTGCTGTCAAGAGAATTTTGAGATATCTAAAGAACACCAAGGACTATGGATTATGGTATAAAAGAGAAGGAAAATTTGAGCTTCAAGTCTATACCGATGTTGATTGGGCTGGAAACATTAATGACCGAAAGAGCACAACTGGAGGAGCATTCTTCATGGTTGACAAACTTGTCACATGGATCAACAAGAAGCAAGGATGCATCTCTTAGTCTATTGTAGAAGCATAATATATGGCTGCTGCTGTAAATTGATCTAATATTTCATGGATTAAACAATTACTGGAAGGTATGAATATAAAGATTCTTGAACCAGTGATTATCTATTGTGATAATACCAGTGCAATAAACATATCAAAGAATCTAGTCATGCATGCTAAGACTAAGCATATTGCTATCAAGTATCATTATTTAAGAGAACAAGTGAAAGCAAAATAAGTGATACTAGAATATGTTCAATCAAAGGAACAATTAGCTGACATATTTACCAAGCCATTGCCAAAAGATACAATTGAGTACCTAAGACAGAGACTAGGGGTCCAACCCTTGTCTATCGGTCAGTAATATGACTAGGAGGCTGCATCAACCTACACACAATCAAAAGATCCTTCATGTTGATGCAAGCATAAAGATGGACTGCAAAGATACATCTATACATAGCAAGGTACAAATCTGCACCAAACACTAGAGTCATTGTATTGCTGATGGATAGGGAAATTCAAGGAGTATATTATAAAAAGGGATGGAAGATGATATGGAAGAATTGTTTGGCATTGTCGTCAAAGGGAGAGATTATCTCATTATCAGGGAAAGAGATTCAAAGGGAGAGATTATCTCATTAATAGGGAGAGATTATATCATTATCCAAAGGAAGATATTACATATGAAATATCCATCAAAGGGAGAGAAGTAAAAAAAGGGAGAGAATGCATACTAAGGGAGAGATTATTGTCAAAGGAAAAAGAGATGATCAAGGAGACGAAAAATCAAGGAAAAGCACATATCAAGAACACAGACAAAAGTTGCTACATGTATCCAGTAAAGGTTTTGAAGATTGAAGATGACACTCTACAAGAAACAAATCTAAGCTATATGAGCTTATTGAGAGCCATACATTTGTATTAGTTATAAAGGGAGATATTAATGAACTTCAACTATTATATTTTGTATTATATTAGTAATAATATAGTGTGATAATGTAGTGTGTTTCCATCAATGCCAAAGGGAGAGATTGATGACATATAACTAACTGAATGTTTGAAGATGTTAAGTTGATCAGCAAAATGAAAAAAGATAATGCAAGACATTAAATCAGTTAATGGATTGTATTGTCATCGATGTCAACTTGATATAATCTGATCAGTTATATAAAAAGTGTCAAAAGACTTTAGAGAATCAGAGAGATAAATATTATGCTTTTGGTAATGTATAAAAGACCAGCATTCACTAAGTGACTACAAACACTGATGGTTAGTGGAACCCGACGGACAGAGAAACCTGAGAGTAAATTCATAGTGATGCCCGAGCAATAAAAATGACAAGCATTACTAACAAGAAGAATCATAAGCATTACCGACAGTCAGAATTACAGTGTTACCCGATGGATAGACAACCCCGACGGAAAGACAACCCTGACAAATAGACAACATTAACAGAGAAGCCTGAGGAGAACTGAAGTGTTGACCGAAGCTATCAAAGAGTTAAAACACCAAAAAGAATTGAAGTTCATAAATGACAAAATACTTAGCTGGAAAGAGCTAAAGATAGACTTAACTAGTTGTTAACATTGTTTTCATCGACAAGTTAAAGCCAAAGATAAGTAAAATATTTAAAGCTATTTTATCTAGTTGTCATGGAGAAATATATGGGATAAAACTGAAGTAAATCTTTAAAGAAAGATTGGTTAAGATTGCAGATCACGTCGAGAACAAGAAAAACAAGAAGTGAGAAACGGTGATATCATGTCTATAAAGAGACAATATAATTAATTATGAATTAGGGGAGTGAATAGAAAAAGAGGATGCTGAAGAGAAACTGATGAAGAAAAACTTCATACAGTCCTGATCAATCAAGCTAAGGAAAGAGCTAAATATTTCTATGGACACCGAGCAATAGAGAAGCACAACATCACTGAGCAAAAAGAAGTGGAGCAAAGGTATTGAAAAGATACATTGATCAGAAAGGTATAATGAGCTTACAATATATCTAAAAATCTGAAAATCTAAGTTGTATGTGTGAACAGATAATTTATTGTTTTAGTTTAACCATTAATTTAGAAAGTCTCTTAACTGAGTAGGAATTAACAATCCTTTCTATATTGAGATACATCCCAAGGAGTATCAAAAATTTAGATCACGAAGATAGCATGAGATGCCAAATACCATTTGACAAACTAGGGTTCAGTCATAGAAGGTAGCATAGAGATTCCCGATATCAAGTGACAAACTATTTTATTTAAATCCTCTAACAAGGTCACACCTAACAATGTGTTTGTAACCTTTAACAGGGTTGGCTCTTCACCAAGCTTACTTCAGAAGAGTGAAAATTTTGGGTTACTGGCCCCAAGTGGTTTTTCCCTTAATAGGTTTTCCATGTTAAAAATCCATGTGTCAATGTGTTTATGAGTCATTACTTTAGTGTTTTGCATTACACATAACTAATCTGGATTGATTGGTATACACTAAGCAATTTACTATTTTTCAATAAATGAAAGACTGCTAATCGGTAAACAGTAAGAATAAGGTTGAATAGTGAACTCCAAGCAGTAGTTATTTGTTAAGATTGTTTGAAGGCATTCATCTTGTAGGACTGAAGATAACTAGAGGATTAATATTGTGGTACTAAGTTTTTGGGTTGATTTATTGGAATATTTTTGAGGCCACTGATTCACCCTCCCTCTCAGTTATTCTAACATATTCATCTACCAGTGTATTGGAGATTGTGCATACCGATCTCTGTGGTCCTACCAGAATAAGGATTTTTCAAGGTAAAAGGTACTTTATATCTTTTATTTATGACTATTCAAGGATGACACGGGTTTCTTCAATAGGAGGTTTTTCAACATCAATCTTCTCTTCAGATTTCTCTTCCTGATTCTTTGAGAATTCAGCTTCATTGAAGCCAATACCAGTCATATCACCTTTATGTTTCTGTCCTCTTTTTTCATCGATCAAATCATTGCTGGTATGAAATTCTCAATGTGTTTATTTGCTTCAACAAGTTCACCTTTTATGATATGATTGTATTTCTCCAGTTCTAGATACTTGTTCTTGTAGTTTGATCTAATGCACTGTTTAGAGATTCTTCAACTTTCTTCTTAGCATCCTTTTGTATATGAATTTATTTATTCATAGCCTCATTCTCAAGTTTCAAGGTTTCATTTTCTTCTTTAAGTTGCTTTATCTAATCTGAATTATCTTTATCTGAATCCTCTTTTATTTGAACCATAAGATCTTGTCTTTGACTTTTGGAAAGTTCAAGTTGTTCCTTGAGTTTCTTTATAAATTTCTCAGATCTTCGAATGTTGAATCTCAATTCTCCATTCTCTACATTTTCTTTGTCAAGGTCTTCAAGTGCAGCATCAAAGTTTTCATGCAAACTATCCAAATCCATTATGATCTCCCTTAAGCTGTTGAACTTTGTCTCCAAGGGCCAAAAGCTCTGATACCAATTGTTAGGATTGGATACTACTGAGAGGGGGGGGGGGGGGGGAATNGGGGGGGTGAATTATTATTATTGAACTTAATTAAATTCTTTAACTAATTAAACATTAACCATAAGCTTGCAGAAATGGAAAGATCATAAGCAAATAACACAGAACTCATAACACCATTATTTTTTGTCGAGGAAACCCTGACCAAGGGAAAACTCCGGTGGGGATGATACCCACAAGCATGCACTAAAGTATATTGTCCTTGTTAGGATACCTAGCCCTGTTAGGAGATGAATATTACATAGTACATTTTCTTGTTAAAGGAATTACAACCCTGTTAAAGGTATACAACACCCTGTTAGGGGAAAATTGAGCATACAACTGTACAATAAAATTCTGTTACAAAATGTTCTCAGTAAAGAACAATAAAAAACATCTCTAATTCTTTGATAGTTCCTATTTATAGCTCATCAATGATCTTTGTCATCCTCTACTTTTTCATTCAAATCTATATCATCTCCTCAATCTATGTCACTCCTACTTCCACAAAGAGATCTTACATATATATCTTTCTCTTTCACCAAGTTGGCTCTCAATGCAAATATTACATAGTCGGCTTTCAATACAAAATATATTTAATAAAGTTAATATAAAATTCATACTCAGTGCTCTTACATAGTCAAATTATAGGTTATCATCAACCATAATACAACTTTTATTGCTAGGAGTCCACGTCATACTCCCTCAATCATCGCTATTGTCCAACTGCTCTGTGTTATTGTTCTGCTGCAGTCTGTATGTCTTCAATTCTCTCTAACTTGTTGTAGACATTACCAAAACAAAATAGATCTTAGGTGGAGGTCACACATACCCCATACTGTCTTCCTCTAAGCTCACATGTCATAAATAATTGATCTCGATCTTCGATACCCAAAATACTTTGGTATCTTTGCTTCTTTACTTAGTCAATTTCTGAGTTAGCAAAAATTAACTTTATAGGAATCAATCTATAAACTGGATGTGTTGCCATAAATGACAACCAAAAATTGAATCACTTTACACAAAATTGATCACTTGCCAACATACCCAATATCAAGTGACAAACTATTCTATTTAAATCCTCTTACAAGGTCACACCTAACATTGTGTTTGTAACCTTTAGCAGGGTTGGCTATTCACCGGGCTCACTTTAGAAGGGTGAAAATTTTGGGTTACCGGTCCCAAGTGGTTTTTCCCTTAACAGGGTTTCCACGTTAAAAATCTATGTGTCAATGTGTTTATGAGTCATTAATTTAGTGTTTTTTATTACACATAACTAATCTAGATTGATTGGTATTTACACATAACTAATCTGGATCGATCGATATACACTAAGAAATTTACTATTTTTCAGTAAATGAAAGACTGCTAATCAGTAAACAGTACGAATAAGGTTGAACAGTGAACTCCGAGCAGTAGTTATTTGTTAAGATTGTTTGATGGCATTCATCTTGTAGGACTGAAGATAACTAGAGGCTTAATATTGTGGCACTAAGTTTTTGGGTTGATTTATTGGAATATTTTTGAGGCCACTGATTCACCCCCCCTCTCAGTTATTCTAACATATTCATCTACCAGTGTATTAGAGATTGTGCATACTGATATTTGTGGTCATACTAGAATAAGGAATTTTCAAGGTGAAAGGTACTTTATATCTTTTATTTATGACTATTCAAGGATGACACAGGTTTCTTTTCTTAGAGAGAAATCTGAAACATTTGAGAAGATCAAGATATTTAAGTCTAGAATTGAGATTGAGTGTGGTAGAAAGATTAAGTGTTCGAGATATGACAAAGGAGGATAGTTTACATTTGATATTTTTGAAAGTTTATGTGAAATGAATTGTATTAGGAGATAATTTTTAGCAGCAAGAACATGCCGACAGGATGATGTTGTGGAAAGAATGAATCAGATAATTCAGGAAGCAACAAGAACTATGTTGAAGGAAGCAATTCTACCAGAAATCTATTAGAGAGAATTAGTACATGCTATTGTGTATTTTCTTAATAGAGTTATGTACCATAAGAAATATGGGAAGACTTTGTATTAATTATGACATGAAAGAGCACCTACATTTAAGTACTTCAAAGTATTTTTCAGCAAGTGTTACATTCAGAAAGATGAAGACAACCTTGGGAAATTTGATAGCATAGTAGATGAAGGAATATTTTTGGGTTATTCTACAAAAATAAAAGTATATTAGTACTACAATAAAAGACTGAATAAAATTGTGGAAAGTGTGAATGTGAAGGTTGATGAAGAATTTCAAAAGGTCTCTGAGTGAAACATTGAGTATGATCTGATACAGAGGAAAAAAGGAAGGAAGAAAATAAAGAAGAAGATACTCAACTGGCACCAACATCTACAAAAAAGAAACCAATGTATGTACAAAAGAATCATTCAAAGAATCAAATAATTGAAGACAAGAGCATAGGAGTTGTTACTATAAGTAAAGCATCTCAAGATCATGCTTTGTTATGTTTACTATCAAAGGTTGAACCTAAATATGTACTAGAAGATTGTAGTGATCAAATTTGGATTAATGCAATGAAGGATAAACTCAGTCAGATAAAGAAGAATTAGACCTAGGAATTGGTGCCCAGACTGATAGAAAAGAATGCGATAGGTATAAAATGGATTTACCAAAATAAGCTAGATGAGAATGGAAATGTTGTGAGAAACAAGGCACAATTGGTATGCAAGGGTTACTCACAAATTGAAGGCGTAGACTTTGAAGATACCTATGCCCCTATTGCTTCGATGGAAACTATTAGGATGTTCTCGACATTTGCAACATTCAAAAGATTCAAGTTTTATCATATCGATTTCAAGTCTGTGTTCTTGAATGGAGAGCTAAAGGAAGAAGTGTACATTGAGAAATTTAAAGGGTTCATATTAGAAACAAATCTTGATGTAGTTTTTAGGTTAAATAGCCACTATATGGATTGAAGCAGACACCTAGGACTTGGTATGGAAAATTGGATAAATATCTAATCAATAAAGGATTCAAGAAAGGTTGGATAGACAATAATCTATACTTCAAGATACTTTCAAACTAAATTTTGATTGTTGTTGTGTATGTTGATGATATCATCTTTGGAGTCAAAGATGATCTATACAAGAAGTTTGCTGAAGAAATACATAAGGAATTTGAGATGTCCATGATTGGTGAATTGAATTTCTTTCTTGGATTGCAAGTATGTCAGAACGACAAAGGTATTTTCAATTCTCAATCCAAGTATGTGAAGGAATTAATAAAAGAGTTTGGCTTAGAAAGTTTAAAACCTATATGTACTCCCATTGTTACTGATTGTAAGATAACCAGGGAGGATGATTCACTAAAAGCATATGCATCTAAGTACAAATCAATGATTGGAGGATTGTTGTACATGATCGCTACCAGATATCATGTATGTTGTATGTTTGGAAGCCATATTTTGACAAGAATCGAAAGAGTGAAATATTATGGCAATAAAGAGGATTTTCAGATACTTGAAAGGAACAAAAGATATGGGATTATGGTATCTGAGAGATTCATAATTTTCACTGATAACATATGCAAATTCAGATTGGGTAGGTTTTTTAGAAAATAGGAGTACCAGTGGTAGAGCATTCTTTCTTTGCTACCAGTTAGTTGCTTGGTCGGGCAAGAAGAAGGATTTTATAACGCTATCTACTATTGAATCAAAGTATATTGCAACATCCTCATGTTGTACTTGGGTATTATGGATGAAGCAGACCTTGAAGGATATAGGATTTAGTTTTGATGAACCAATTCCTATCATGTGTGATAATACCAGTGCTATAAGTATGTCAAATAATCTGGTAATGCATTGTAGAACAAAACATATTGACATCAAATATCACTTTATCAAAGAGAAGGTTGAGGAAGGTATAGTTAAGCTTGAGTATGCTCCCAAAAAGGAATAGATAATAGACATATTTACCAAACCTTTGTGTAAGGATACTTTTGAGTATCTCAAGGGGAAGCTAGGTGTTTTCCCCCTTCCTATCATTCACTAGATGCACCAGTGTGTGTGCATTGGTCCAATATTTTGTATTTCTATCTTTATGGATCTGTTCTTTGTGGTTTCATTGCAAGGGGAGTAGAGTATATTAGCAAGGGGGAACTTGATGTGCCCTTTTTCATTGTTGTCAAATGGGGAGAAAATTGGAGAAAGGTTGAAGTTTGTTGTCAAAGGGGGAGCTTGATGTGCTTTTTTATTGATGAATGTTGCCATCAATGACAAAGGGGAAGATTGTTAGAATGTGAGGTTGATGTGACCTATGTTGTTTTCATTAATGTTGTCATTAATGCCAACATATCCTTATTCTAGCCTCTTGGTGTATCAGTTGTTGTGGAACCAAATAGCTTTGGCATATCAGTTGTGTATCGATTGGTGTGCTCTAATAGTCTGTATGTTTTGGTTGGGGTCATCACCAAACCATTTTGGTGAGTGTTCTTTGTTGGATGCAACATATGGTTGGTTGGATCGATCCTATTTTGATGCATATCCATTTTATATTTTGGTCCCATCTATGTACGTGTAACATTATGATCATATCCATTTCAACTGGGTGCTTTAGAGATGGTGTGGCATATTGGCTTGAGCAAGGCATGTTGTAATGTTTGAGGTGGTCCTCATTGTCTTGACATGACCTATTTCAAATTGTTTGGCTGACCTGTTGGATTTAATGATGTTGTATATATAAGAGAAAGGATTTTAGCTATTGAGTATTTGGATTAGAGTCTGTGTGTAGATCAATATATGTATTTGGTAAGCCTTATGTGTAGTGATATGCAAATTGATTGTGAATTTTTTTGTAGGTGATCTATGTCCATGTGCAAAAGTGTGTTAATCTCAGTGGTAGATTCTATCTCTTTTCATATTTTCTGGCTGTGAGCCTTATTGTATTGGTAGTGGGCCTTTGTGTATCGACAATGAGCCTTTGTGTATTGCAAGTGAGCCTCTTTGTAATGGCAGTGATCCTTTGTGCATTTGGACGTGGGCCCTTGTAAAAATCATCATACCAGTGTCACCTTAATAGGTGTTATACATTTTGTGAGAATTATATTCTCTATGGTTTTTCCCATTTTTGGTTTCCACGTAAAATTTTGGTGTGCTCTATGTTGGTGTTTCTATGTTCTTAATTATTACATTTATGTGGATGTTTGATGTGCTTAACCGAGAAATCTAAAGTTTTTAATATTCTTGTTTGTGAGTTGACCGAAAGAGGAAATTTTTTTATAAATTGAATGGGATTAACTGATTCAGCCCCCTCTCAGTTAGTCAGATGTTCAATAGCAACAACATAGACATAGGATTTCCTTGATGCCTTATTGATGATGGGAGAATAAAATCTAAAAGAAGACAAAATCTTTGAAACTAGGCATATGAAGAAAATCAAAGAATGGTATAATGTTGTGATATTCAAGAAAAATTTAATTAAGGAGATGTGGGAGGACTTTATTAAACTTAATAAATATGCCCTTCAATTTAAAAAAAAATTGAGTCTCTTGAGGTTTTGATTGGGGATAAAGTATAAAAAATGAAGGAGATATTACTAAGACAAGAGTGGGAGAAGATTCTTGCACTAGTACATAGTGCACCATTTTCAAAATAGATTCTAAGACAAACGACCTCTAAATATGAAGTTATTTATAATTACAATGAGAACAATGATAAATAGGATATTGAATTCATATAATTTGATAATTTTTTTGATGCCTACCAATTCAAACTTCTACTTGTTCGTGACTTTTCACATGATGAATGAAGTTGGGTACTAGAAAGATTCAAAGAATATGTGGAAAAGGAAAGAGCTACTGGAATGGACAAGTGGCCTACTCTGACTTTCAAAGAAGCATTATAAAATAATATTTCTGCGAAATAAAAAATAATGATTGTATGCAATGAAACCTAACCTTGTTGGGAGCACGCTCAGACATGCAAACGTTAGAGATAAACATTAAATAACAACATTTATGCATATCTAAAGCATACTACTAAAAATAAGAAGGCTTCCATTACAACCTCGGATGAGATGAACAAGGGCACCTAAGACCTTGTTGATTTTCTCTTAGAGAGGTGTGTGGGTGTGCTCTCCCAACACAATACCAAATCCCACTATTTGATTGATAAATGAAACTAGAATGCAATCTAAGTGATTGAAATGAGTGAAGAACTCAAGAAACAAGTATTGAAAACTTGTCTCAAGCCTTCACTATGAATGCAAGAGCAAGACTATACTATGATGAAGATTCAAAATACTATACTAAGATGATATGCAAGATTAAATGAAAACTAGAAAATAGATTCATTCACCATTATCCTAGCATGTGATTTCTAGATTATGAACTAAAAGCATGAAAACATGAATATGCACTAAGAATTCTAGAACTATTTTAGCATGATAACAATGCACAAAATGAAGATGGTTTGCTCTTRGCAAGAGCCTCTATTTATAGAGTTTTGGAGGGAAGGGAAGGATTTGGATGAGGTGGATCATATGTGGCATCCACATAGATGCCACATAGAGGACACAAGGGCAAGAGGACAAGCCATGCAAAAGTCAACTCAAGCCTTTAAGGTTTGAGTGGCTCAAGGTTTGCTCACACATGTGTGAGAAACCCTTGGGGAGTGGAGTGGGGGACAAAAGAGTAGCTACATTAAAGGAAGTTGGTGGCTTCCTTTTTGAGGAGTTGCTCACACACGTGGGAGCATTCTATTAGTGCTAAAAAGAGTAGGAATCACACTTTAAGTGTGATTAGTGTGTGTTTAAGTGAGGAAGTAGGTTTATTAAGAGGAATAGGTAGGGTAGGGTAGGAATATGGTAGGTTTCTAGGTAGGATTAATAGGTTTTATTAAATTTTAATATTAGTTTAGAAGAATATTAGAAATGTGGATAAATAAATAAATTTAAAATTTATTTAAAAGGGGATTTATGAGGGATAATGTATTAAATAAGATTTAATACATTAAAAGGGATAGTATTTGAATTAAATTCAAATACTTAAGAGCATGAATCATATTTAATTAAATAAATCTAATTAAATAGATAGAAGAATATAACAAATATAATTAATTAAAATTAATTATAATGTTATGGGAATATTAATTAAATTAATATAAGGATGATTTTGGACGTCTATATTTTGCCCCTCTTTGATGCATTATCGAAAGTGACATTGCGTCAAATAAAAGAAAATAAGATGTCCTAGAGGATTCAGAAAACCTACGGCAGCGAGAGCGGAGGAGGGTGCCCCCTCGAGAAAATAATAGGAAAAAATATAATTTTTTAATAAAATTTTCTCGAAAAGGCAAGAAAAAGGGGAAAGGAGGCCAATTGCATAACATGTCCAGGAAAAAAGGAGGGGAATCAGGGACCAGAAGAGGAAAAGAGGAGACCGATGAAAGAAATGGGTCCCAAAAGGCTATAAATAGTCTACTGGGGCCCATGGAAAAGTCACTTTCACCCTCAAAGAGCAAAAGAGAGAAGAAGAAGGAGAGCCATGGAAGCACAGCGAGAGCAAGCACAGCTTGGAGAGCGCGTCCGGGTGTACCAACGGCCAGCAGACGCAGGACCACCAGTGAGTACCCGAGCGCCCACCCTTGCATTAAGTTTTGTAATATTTTGCAAGTAGTTTAGGGCGTAATAAATGCTCATAAAAGGGTGCGCAGCGCAGACGACGATCGCCTGTCTGCCGTCTGCGCAGACGGCGATTGAACAGACCACCATCTGCGCAGACGACCGACAGGCGATGGTCGTCTGCGCAGACGTAGTTGTAGGTTAACTCTGTCTGCGATGGCGGTGGGGAGGAAAAGGAGGAGCGGAGACAACGATTTTCAAAATTGCTGTCTGCGCCGGAAGAAAGATGGCAGCCTAGGCCGCCATCTCCACAGACTGACATCTACGAAGATCGGCCATCTGCGCAGACCAGCGACTGTGAAAGTTTGCCGTCTGTGAGGGTCAATCTCCGTCTGCGTTGATTGACCCAAAAAAATAAGAAAAGAGAAGAGAGAGAGGAAAGATAAGGGTCCAGGAGCATTTTTCGGTGCCCCGAACGGACCTAGAACATGTTTCAATGCCCCAATATGCTATCTGATTGCTGACATGGGTTTGGTGACTGCAGGAGGCGACGATCACATTCTGAGCGAGGGAATGTTATCCGGTGATGATGGCGCTGGAGCAGTAGCTGACAACGGTGGAGTGGGGGATGGTGACACTCTGTGGGTTGGAGCATGTGCGACATTGGCCGCACCTATGAGCGCATAATGCGCTCATGTCTGCACTTATTAAGAGGTGGCACAGCACCACCTCCAGCTTTCACTTCCCCACAAGGGAAGCGACGATCACCCTTCATGACGTATGGAGGATTTACAGAGTGCCCATTCGGGGGGTCATACCTGAGTATTGCGTGGAGGGATCTCAGCCATACCTGGAGATGGCGATGAGGAGGAGATACGCGGATCTGCCGATTATACGGTAGTGGATGTCTTGGGCAGAGGCGATGGCTATGGAGCCATGACCACGGTGGCTAGCGTTATACCTGGCAGGATTGATAGGGGGATGCCTCATGCCTGATCATGTGGGCAAGGGATTCCCTATTGGCTGGGCGCGGGTTCTAAGTAGCATGGTGGAGAATGGGGACCAGTACTGCTGGGGATACGTCATCCTTGGGCAGTTATATTATGACCTACACATGTGTGCTTACCGCAGAGGTAGAGTACTAGGGCCAGGATGCACGTTGCTTTTAGTATGGGCCTGGGAGCACATAGCGGTCACACGGCCGATTCGACACCAGGAGACCCGGGTAGCTTATGAGCCATATGCCTGCCGGTACAGGCCACCTATTAGCTATGAGGCCACAGACTTAGTAAGGTATTGGTGGCGATGGTTAGATGAGATGGGAACTATCACATGGGCTCCTTATGCAGGATGTGAGGCTTGGGGCCACGAGGCCCCACAGCAGGGCGTATATGCAGAGGATGGGTTTTACGACTCATACTACATGAGATTCGTTCAGACAGATTGCTGGCTGTTCAAGAGGAAAGCCTACATGATCTCACGCTACATGCCATCCAGGGTGCGATGTCAGGTGGGACAGGTTCAGGAGGATGTGCCAGACGGGTTCCCACACCCATTGGTGACCCGCGAGGTGGGGAGTGTCTGGGGGATGGGAGTGTCTGTACATATAGCATGAGGGTCCTTCATGGGCATGATCGAGGTGCCCTGGATTAGAGTACAGGAGTCACTGCTAGATGCAGGTGTGGTACCAGCGTATGCACAGTGGTGGGAAGCACACATACCAGTGAGACTGACAGTGCCAGGGGTGGTACAGCCAGATGAGCAGCCAGGGCCTGGCGGAGATGGACAGGGGGGAGATGATGACAGAGGAGATGGGGGGATGGAGGGGATGGAGGGGGTAGAAGGAGAGTCTGAGCCAGAGTGGCAGCACCTAGATGGAGAGGACAGGTGCAGATACTTGCAGGTGGCCAGCCACCGATTATACCGGGAGCACCAGCACAGGGGCCTCCACAGGGGCCACCACCATAGGTCCCACCACCACAGGGGCCACCAGCACAGGGGCCAGCACCAGCAAGACAGGGACCACCAGCGGGCTTTGTAGCCTAGGAGACATATGACACTGTGGTAGCAGAGCGGGACAGCCTGCAGACAGAGTTGGGGAGGGTTCAGGGTTTACTGGCGACAGCGCAGGCTATAGTGAGTAGCCTACAGGAAGAGGTGACCTGGGTACAGGGAGAGCTGGCTTTGGAGACAGCTTGAGGGGATAGTGCCCAGCGGGCACTAGAAATTTTGCAAGCTCAGGTGGACAGCGGAGAGTTCTCCATTATTGAGGAGCATGGGGACTGGGAGGAGGAGCATGCCGGGTTGTCAGCACAGATAGCAGCTCTGACAATAGAGCAGGATTTAGCATGCAGACATGCTGAGGACTACAGGGCAGACCACGATATAGCGCGGCAGGCAGGGACAGCAGCAGGGGTAGGGCAGATGATGGCCGATGCTATGGCCGCCCAGAGAGAGGCAGGACGCAGGGGCTGAGAGGCCGCATATTATATGGGTTTATACTATGGAGCAGTGCCACAGGAGGCCACA
>MU224249.1:2552674-2617343 GCA_018584345.1 Thuja plicata | reverse complement strand
ATCACACTTTAAGTGTGATTAGTGTGTGTTTAAGTGAGGAAGTAGGTTTATTAAGAGGAATAGGTAGGGTAGGGTAGGAATAGGGTAGGTTTCTAGGTAGGATTAATAGGTTTTATTAAATTTTAATATTAGTTTAGAAGAATATTAGAAATGTGGGGAAATAAATAAATTTAAAATTTATTTAAAAGGGGATTTATGAGGGATAATGTATTAAATAAGATTTAATACATTAAAAGGGATAGTATTTAAATTAAATTCAAATACTTAGGAGCATGAATCGTATTTAATTAAATAAATCTAATTAAATAGATAGAAGAATATAACAAATATAATTAGTTAAAATTAATTATAATGTTATGGGAATATTAATTAAATTAATATAAGGACGATTTTGGACGTCTACAATGATATTATAATATCAAAAATAGTTATTAATTTTCTAGTTGTGACACTTTGGAAGCATGTAATTTTTGTCTTGTAGCGGGAGTAGGTAAAGCTATTTTGTATTATTGTAGGAGATAGTAGAAAATAAATTTTTTAATTCTAGTGAGCTTCTAGAAGTTAAATATTGGCCCTTGAGAGGATTTGATCATATACAATGATTCAAATTGTAAGAACTATAAAAGGTCTTTGCCTCTCCTCATTTTGTTAGAAGCTTCTATGAATTGTTGCCTCAATGTTGGCAAAATGAATGCAAAATTATTGTTGGTTTGGTGAAATTTTTGTGTTTATTTGTGAGTGTGCATGGTTGTACCTTATGAAAGGAATTTTTTATGTCAATTAAATTCAATTTATTTCATGAAACATTATTTTATTTGATGCACTAGAATTCCTAATTCATACCATTTATGGCCTATTGATGTTGTTAGAGTAATAAGTTAATTCACTTATTAATTAAATCATTTTGATTTAATTATTAAAGTCACTTATTATCTCTAGTTTACTTATGCTAAACTTTAGGCATATAATAATTAATTCTTTTATTAATTATTACCGTGCAACCTAGGTTTCTCACTTTTAGGGTTTTGATCACCTTTATAAGCTTTTGATCTCATTGTATTTTATTATTCCCTCTTTGAATGAATATTTCATGTTTCAGATCATTCTGAGTTGTGTCTCCATTCTTTGCTTTTGTGATATTTATTTTTATGCAGTAGATCTTGGTGATAGAATTCTTTGAATTCTAACAGTTGCATGTTGCAGTGCATGGTTAATATGAACTTATTATGAGATCTAGTTCAATTGTTAATTTTTTTATCATTAATGCATTTTTTATGGGTTTGATGAATACTTAGCGATCTGAAAAGAATTTGTGTTACCATGGAAGATTGTACTGATTCTATCTAGTTGTGTTAACCTCGTAAAACACAATCTAGTTTTACAAATTCTAGCAATCCAGGAGAATATATATTCATTAGTTTAAAGTAGAAGTTTTATTTAATTTAACTCTCTCTTAAGTAATTTTACCCTTTTTATTTTATTTTGAAGGAGTTATATTAGTTTAGAGAAATCCTACAGTAAGGAAGAATTGTGTTTGTTGTTCAAGAACATTTGTATAAGTCCACTTATGAAATCAAAAAATCACATCATATCCACTGAGTCTATCTGAGTTAAGTTAAGTATTAACATTAGGAACCTTGAGTTTGTCTCATTTGATCATATATAAAAGCATGCAATATTTGTGTGTTCAAGAGAGTATAGAATATACTCAATATATTTTATTTTGTATTGGTGGCATGCAAAACTCTCGTAGACAAAATTTGTTCTAGAGGGAGGGGATTAAGTTGGAGTGAATTAATTAATTCTCACCTTAGAGGTATTGTAAGTTGTTAAGATCTACAATAGAAAAATATTCAAAAGATGATTTTGAATTTCTAAACCATTACATTCGATACAAGAAGGTTACTATTACAGACAATATTCCAAGTTCCATAGACTATTTCTAGAAAAGCAATAACTAGTTCAAGGCACAACCTAGTGTGCAAGTAGTTCCCTCTCGCCCAATCCAACCCACTCCAGTTTAGAATCCACCTCCACCAATGGTTTCTTTATGGTTACCCAAAAATGCATCTCCAATCCACTTTAATGACTACCATGATATGCCTAAAAGTCTAGACAATTTTTTATAAAAGTTTTACATTAATTACGTGAATAGAACAACAAAAGTGCACATCAATATTTTTGAGGATGTGTTTCATAACATAAGGATTGAGCATGAGTATGTGGTATGAAATATATTTCCCTATTATTTTGAATAAAAATAATATTATTAATTTATTCATTTACCTACTACATTGGTCACATCTTGGAAGTTTTTGAAGACTGATTTTTTGGGCAAGTCTAGAATTCCTATTACACTTACAAAGCTTTACAAGAAATTTATTTAAGTAAGGAGAAAAGATAATGATCCCATTATTTCCTTCAACAACCAATTTCACAAGGTGTAAACCCAATTGTAAAATCCATATAATATTGATGATGGCTCAGCAAGGGAAGTGTATTTTCTAGCCTTAGATAGTTTGACAATCATGTTTATGTGAAGGGTAAATCCAACTCCATCTTCCATCTATTACTCCAAATGAGCACTTAAGTTTTCATTAGTATTAAAGCACACAAAATGGACAGTCAATAACAGAGTCACAAACAAGACAATCGGTATAATCACCAAAGTGCAGAGTTAACCAAGAGCATTGATCACACCTAGAGTTAACCGAGTGTAGTGATTACCGAACATATAGACTTTACTGAGTAGTAGAATACACCGAGATACATAGTATAATAGAACAATAGTATAACAAAGATACATAGACTACACTGAGCACCGAGAGACAATATTAATTGAGTGGACTAGAGGCCACACATAAGTTTGTTATGGAACATCATTCTATGTAACAACTTTTTGCCGACCTAGATAACCGTTTACAATGATCGAGGAGAGAATTAATTACGAATTTACAATATTAATTTTTTGTATCTCCTATGTTTAGATGATCAAGGTAAATTACGTACACCATTGATCTTAGGTTAGGGATGTTATTGTAAATCCCTAATTAGGTCATAAAGTTTGATATATATATAAATGTATAGATGTCATTTTGTATTGTGTGTTGATCAAGCAATGATCAAGTAGCCTCCATACTACAGACATCAGAGATCAGACAAGGGTTTTAAGGAAAGAGACTACATTTCAATTGTATCATCTTAAAATGGAAGCACTTCCATGATAAGAATGTTTATCCCTCCTTAGGGGGTGTTTTTGACCACTATCACATTGTCCCCTCATTTCTGCATCCTCTCTCACTTTTGTGTCTGTTTAGGAACCTGATTGGGCCTCTTTGGGCACCTTCCATCCCAACTGGCATGTTTTCCAGGGGTCCTGACTCCCTGGGTCAAGGTCAACCTCAACCTTGGCCTAGATCAAGGATGACCTTGACCTTGACCTGAGTCCCCCTTTCAAATCTGGAAGTCTGTCAGCTGCCAGAGGTCATCAAAAATTCATTTCCCGCTTCTGGGTTGGCTGTTTTGGGTTCCGAAGCGATGATTCTTAAATTATATTTAATATAGGTCCTCTTCTAGGGGCATGTGTCTAATTGGAATTTAATTCTCCTATGTTGTCCTCTCTATAATATTGTGCCCTAGTTTCATATAAAAGGAATTTTTCTCCTCTCATTTTCTCTAACCATCAACTAAGTGATAAGAAGGATAATCTCAAGCTCAAGGTGAAGAACAACTATCATCAAGCAAAAAGTTCAAGAATCCATTGTTCTACATTTTTTCAAGCCTTAAAATTAGTCAAGTCTTCCTCTCAAGCATTCAAGTTCTCCATTGAAGATCAAGGATTCAAGCTTTCAAGCGTTTGAAGGGATTTGGTTCAAGCATTCAAGATTCATCATTCAAAACCCTAGATCTATCCATGATGGTGGTGTGATCTTTCTTCAAGATCCTTTTGTGCATCCTAAAAAATCTTTCATTTTCCCTTCAAGGTGGATTCCAAGCATACAATCATGGAGGTTTATGGTTTCTAATTGAGTCCAAGCTTTCATATTCACATACTTGTTTACATTTGAAATATAATTGCATATCTATTTGAATATCATAGCTTCATTATTAGATTTACTTCTACTACTTGATTGCATTATTTATTTTAATTATTGATTTCAAGGTTAATTCCTAAATTAGGGTTTGACTAAGGCAAACCCCTCCCCCCAACAAACAAATCTCTTTTTCTTGCAAGTACATGTTCAGAACAACAGATTGGAGTGCAGATTCTGATACCCTTTTTGGAAAACTTCCGGGATCTGAAAACAAAATTTCTGTCTGAGAGTTTTTAGGTCATTTATGCCCTAGATCAGAATCAAAAATTCTGGGTCAATGGTGACATTGACTTGAGGGTACAAATCAGAATAGAAAGATTTCTGGGTTTTGTTCGTCTCTGCGTTTCTATTCCAATTTTGGTCTCAGATTTTCTAGAAACTCAACACATGCTTCAGAAAATAGAAATATTCAGATCTACAACATCTCAAGGTTAGTACTTTTCTCATATTCATTTCAATTAAAGTTATTAAATCTATCACACACACTCTCTTCTATAAAATGGGAATTAGGGTTTTTCTCTTTATCCACATCCTTAATAGGTTGATTCATTTATGCATTGATCTTTTCTTTAGGGTTGATAAATTTGGATCTCCCCTTTAAGAAACTTGGGATTAAGAGGACAATCCTACCCTCCTCACACACATTTCAATAAACACAAAACACATTCAATTTTTAAATGTAACATTTAGGTCATCATCTCTATTTACTATCTTACATTTTGGTGACCTTCCATTTTATATGTTACATTTTGGTGAACCCGTCGTGATCCTAATATAGCTCCTAATCTTCCTAATCCTAATCCTATCAATCCTAATCCAATTCAAAATATTCCTATTTCTATTTCTCCATCTTCTATCCCTAGTTCTTCCCATATTTATGATGGGGCCCAAGATAGGATTCATGATACTGATGTTTGAGAATTCTTTCATTTACCTTCCCCTTCTTATCCAATCCATGATGATATTAAAGGGAAAATCAAGGAAAACTCTTCTCAACCTATCATTCCATCATACACAACATTTTCTCATGAACACCATAATCAATCTCCTCATGTAGAATCTTTTCAAGATATGTACACTACCAGATATATTGTGGTGGATAAACAAGGCTATAAAGGTTTAGGGCTTGGTATCAATGAATAAGGCATTAAAAACCCGTTTAATTCATCTCCTAAACAAGATATGCATGGTATAGGTTTCCCACCTCCTCCAATAAAGGTAGTGGATCTTAACCATCATCCTCCTCTTCATGTTCTTCTTCCAACACCTTCTTTAGATCACCCTGGTACTCCTCAAGATGTGGCTAGGAAAATGTATGTCCAATTAATTAATTCTAAGAAAGAAATCTTTAAAACTATTCCAAAAAATGCTCTCTCCAAATACAAATGTCCTTTTCATTATAGTAATACACATTTACTTGCTAATTGTGTTTATTTAAAATTATATGTTAGAGAAAGAGCTGTCTTAGGAATTATATCTCATTCCCATGCAGTATTACAATTTCTTCATAATTTTGATATAGGGTATTCCCCTCATTCTTCTACAAGTTAGATCATATTTCTCCTCTTGTCTCTTAACTGGGGGGCAAGAGGTATTTCCTTCCAGTCTTCTAGGATCCATTTTTTTCTTAACATATATTTTGTTTTGAGTTTAATTGGTTATTCTTTCTATTTTCTATCCCTATAATTTTCTATTATGATACGTACTTCAAGCACTCATTATCATTCATGATATCTTTTATAGGACATTTTGTTTTGTAAAGATATCTCTTTGCTACAACATCTATTGATATAATTTGATATAACCCTTTCTTTCACCCCTGGGGGGCAAGGTATTTTTCTTTTTCCTCTATCTAAGGATATACTTTCCTTAGCATAGTGGCATTTGTTTATCATACATCAGTATTTCCTTATAAAGATTTATGCTTTTGGCTATGGATACCCTCTTATATGAGAGGTGATTGTCCAAGGTCATCACCTCTTATTTATTTTGCAAATTATGTTCTTTATGAACTCTTTCCTTTGCTTTGGGTTAGAGTTTGATTCCTTCATTCTGAGATTCCTCTTCCTCTTGATCACAGGGGGCTTGATGATTGAATCTTTGGTCCCTCTTTTCTTTAGAAGATGACATTTTATCCTAAGCACTCCTTTATGGTGGGGTCTTTATGATACAATCTCTTCCTCTACGAGGATCCTTTTTCCATATGTGACATATCCATTTCATTATTATCTATGCTCTTAGAGATAAGGGTCAGTGCTCTTTGCTAAGGATATAGTGTATATTGTTGTTAAGCTGGATATCTCCTTACCTTGTGAAGTAGGTATCCTCTTTCTCTTCCTTATCCTACCTAGTGGGTAGTCATGATAAGGAGGGGGCATATATAGGGTCTCCCTTATACTATATTTTACATTTTACAACATGCTAAATCCTCAAAAGGTAACGCACATAGGTTGGTAAATCCTAAAGAGACACACATTTTTATTTTTATTTTTGCTAAATCCTGAAGAGATACACTTTTTCAAATTTTACAATATTCTAAATCCTCGGAAGGTAACACACATAAGTTGCTAAATCCTAAAGAGACACATTTTTATTTTTATTTTTGCTAAATCCATAGATGGTAACGCACATAAGTTGCTAAATCCTAAAGAGATACACATTTTCAATTTTACAATATGCTAAATTCTTGGAGGGTAATGCACATAAGTTTCTAAATCTTGAAAAGACACATTTTATATATTTCCATAGTGATACAAGAATGTGGATCTATCGATATTTCAAAATCCATCAGAAGATGCATTACAATTACAAAGCATAGTTTATGGGTGAACCTGTTGGGCTCTCCCTCCTTGGTGATTCATGGTAAGGTGGTCATCTTACTAGGCGAGGTAATCACTATCTCTTTTCTCTCTTTCTCTTTAATGCTAGTAGGATTAGATCATGAAGCTATGTTATCTATAATGTTGCTCTTGTCTTGCTTATGTAATCATGTATGTTTTCTATGATTAATTACTCTTTATTTTCATATCTTTATGCATGTATGTTGAGTTAGAATCCTTGGTTTGGGGGCTCATGTCCTTGACTTAGTGATGTTCTATCTCGTTTCAATCCACTAGAGTCTTTTTTCTAAATTTATTGCGGGTATGTTCGATTTACATACTCCCACTAAAGTGGGGGCTTAATGTATCATCTTAAAATGGAAGCACTTCAATGATAAGAATGTTTATCCCTCCTTAGGGGGTGTTTTTGACCAATATCACATTGTCCCCTCATTTATGCATCCTCTCTCACTTCTGTGTCTGTTTAGGACCTTGATTGGGCCTCTCCGGGCACCTTCCATCCCAACTGGCATGTTTTCCAGGGGTCCTGACTCCCTGGGTCAAGGTTGACCTTGACCTTGACCTGGGTCCCCCTTACAAATCTAGAAGTCTGTCGGTTTCCAAAGGTCATCAAAAATTCATTTCCCGCTTTCGAGTAGGTTTTTTGGGGTTCCAAAGCGACGATTCTTAAATTATTTAATATAGGTCCTCTTCTAGGGGCATGAGTTTGATTGGAATTTAATTCTCTTATGTTAGCCTCTCTAGAAGATTGTGCCCTAGTTTCATATAAAAGGGAGTGCTCTCCTCTCATTTTCTCTAACCATCAACTAAGTGATAAGAAGGACAATCTCAAGCTCTAGGTGAAGAAAAACTATCATCAAGAAAAAATTTCAAGCATCCATTATTCTACATGTTTTCAAGCCTTCAAAGTATTCAAGTCTTCCTCTCAAGCATTCAAGTTCTCCATTGAAGATCAAGGATTCAAGCTTTCAAGCCTTTGAAGGGATTTGGTTCAAAAATTCAAGATTCATCATTCAAAACCCTAGGTCTATCTATCATGGTGGTGTGATCTTCCTTTAAGATCCTTTTGTGCATCCTCAAGACTCTTTCATTCTCCCTTCAAGGTGGATTCCAAGCATACAATCATGGAGGTTTATGGTTTCTAATTGAGTCCAAGCCTTCATATTCACATACTTGTTTACATTCAAAATACAATTGCATATCTATTTGAATATCATAGCTTCATTATTATATTTACTTCTACTACTTGCTAGCATTCTTTATTTCAATTATTGATTTCAAGTTTGATTCCTAAATTGGGGTTTTACTAGGGAAAACCCCTCCCCTAACAAAAAAATATCTTTTTCATGTAGGTACAGGTTCAAAACAACAGATTGGAGTGCAGATTTGGATACCCTTTTCAAAAAAATTCTAGGATCCAAAAATAGAATTTCAGTTTGAGACTTTTTAGGTCAATTTTGCCCTAGGTTAGAATCAGAAATTCTAGGTCAATGGTGACATTGACTTGAGGGTACAAATAGGAACCATGTCAGAATAGAAAAATATTTATGGGTTTTGTTCATCTCTGTGTTTATATTCCAGATCCGGTCTCAGATTTTCTAGAAACTCAACACAAGCTTTAGAAAACAACATTCTTCAGATCTACAACATCTCAAGGTTAGTACTTTTCTCATATTCATTTCAATTAAATTTATTAAATCTATCACACACACTCTCCTCTATAAAATGAGAATTAGGGTTTTTCTCTTTATCCATATCTTTAATAGGTTGATTCATTTATGCATTGATCCTCTCTTTAGGGTTAATCAATTTGGATCTTCCCTTTAAGAAACTTGGGATTAAGATGACAATCCTACCTTCCTCACACACATTTCAATAAACACAAAACACATTCAATTTTTAAATGTAAAATTTAGGTCATCATCTCTTTTTACTATCTTATATTTTGGTGAGCTTCCATTTTATATGTTACAACAATAATTATTTATCATAACAGAGGCATGGCTACCGAGAAAAACAGAGCAGAAGGTATTATCATTCACATTGAGGTGATATGTTTTATATGTACTTAAAGGATCTGTATCAGCAATATTGAGATTGTATATGTTCAGATCACATTTCTGTTACTCTCTAACAATTGTAATAGACCCTAAAATCTCTTAACAGAGTAGGCTTAACTGTCTTTTTGTAAATCTCTTAACCAAGTGCACACATAATTTGTGTTGCTAAATCCTCACATGAGGTAGATCTAATTGATCTTATTGTTACTCCTAACACTATAAGATCATCAGAAGTGATCATTATTTGTAAGCTTTAACATGCTACTTTATTTACTATAGTAGTGAAGTTTTGTGGGTCTCATCCCCACTGCTATTTTTACCTTCTGCCAGGGGTTTTCTATGATACCAAAATAGTAGTGTCATGAGTACTTAATTTCATGTATGTGTATTGTTTACTTTGCATGCATTTACATTTCAACAGTGATACTATATGTTTGGTGTATGCAATCTACTCAGTTAGTTATTACAAAATATCTGGTTACAAAGATTTGATTAAAAGTTTTTAAGAGTACTGATTCACCCCTCTCCTCCTATTACACACCTCTCCATTATCCCAACAATTGGTATCAGAGCTAGTTCTCTTGTTTAGAAGGTTTAATCACTGAAGAGAAAAGACCTTGCAATGGAAAGGTATACACTTGACAAAACTATCAAAAATTAGAAGCTATAGTTGCAGATCTATGTCCAATAATACAAGGAAGACAAAGAAAAACTTAGGGAGATGTTGATTAAGAGAAAGGACACGAGACTTCACTTTCGTGAGACAGATTATCATGAAGTAGATATTCATGACCCATTTGACACATCTAGATCTGAATCTGGTAGCATATCTGATGCATATGAAGGAATCATATCAAAGATATCTAAAAGAAATCAACAACTTCCTAAACAAGTGAAAGCACTACAAATTGGTCAAGATACACAAATGGTTAGAGTGGTTGAAGTCTTGAACAATACAAAGAAATCTGAACAAGATAGAAACATGGCCGTTGATGACAGATGATAGATGACTAAAAATTTACAAGAAAAAGAATCTGAGATATCGAGACTTACTGAACATTACTTTGAGATCACCAATCAAGTGGTTGCTATGAATCATGAGGAAAACCGAGTGAATACTGAACTTTCTAGGGGAATAGAAGACATTGGTGTATTAAAAGAAGAAAATGAGAAAATGAGAAATGAAGTAAAGATTTTACAACAACATAATGAAGTGATTAAGAGATCTAAAGAAAGCACTAAGATAATTGATGAATTTATGAACTATCAAAGAAGAATGAACAACAGTACTAGATTAGGGTATACCGAGCAAGAAGAATCATCAAATCAAGCTGAACAAAGGAATGTATACTCAACTGCAAATCCTAAGAATCTCTCTTGCCATCAGTAAGGAAAACCAGGCCACACATCTAATGTTTGTAGGAGCAAAGCAAAAGGCATTCCTAGAAACCCTCTTAAATTTAATGGTATTTTCTATAGCTGTAATAAACATGGACATCAAGAACATGAGTGTAGATCCAAGTTGAACAAACCACAAAAGAAACCATACATGGATAAATACTGTCCAAATTGCAACATGCATGGTCATACATCACAAGCATGCATGAATAACACAAAGCAAATCTGGAAGCCTAAAGGACAAGAAAAGGTAAATCAACTAAGAAGACAAGGCGATTCTTATGCATGAGATTATAACACTTGGAGTAGTTGTACAACATGTGGTAAATATGGACATATAGCAAAAAATTGTATGAGACAATGGTGAACCAAGTCTAGGAATTGGTCAAACTCTACAATGGCATGTTCTCACTGTCACAAAGTTGGTCACTTAAGCAGAGATTGTGCAGATCAAATAAATACTTATGGAAATGGCAATACAATTGAAGAAATCGTAAGGGTCAAAAATCAAATGTGGAGGAGAGCATCAAATGATAATGCAGGACCAAGTACAATAGTCGGTGACACCTCATCCAATGGATTAGGTGGCTCCACCGTCTCTAACTGAGCAATTCAAGCAGGTAAGGAACTATGTTTTGCAAAGCTATATCTAACATTAATTCCTATACTCATTGAACAAATGCCAAATTAGCATGAATTGAGATGCACTATGGTATTATATTTTTGATTAATTTTATCTAGTTGAGTCGGTTAATATGTACCAAGTTAGTTATGTTAGTTGGTGAATATGTGAAGAGACAATTGAGTTGCTATGGCGACAAAGGATTTAGTTTACTCACCGAGCTGCAGTATTTTTAGTGTTAACCGAGCATAATGTTTTTTCACAGAGTGGTTGGTGAAGAGCATTTATTGCACCTCCCTAAATCATTTTCTATAAATTTGATCGATGTGAACTCATTTGTTCACACTGCGATCAAAGAGAAGAATAGAGAAAAGAGAGAGAAGTTGCAACAGAGCATTTTTGAGCATTCTAAAAATATTCTAAGCACATTCTGAGCAACACAAAGGTTAGTCATTACACATTTTTCTATTAATGAGTTATTAATTCAAATACCATTCGTGCAAACCCTAAATCAAAAATCATGGCATCCACATCTTGAACCATGAAGGAAAAGATGGAGAAGGATAAAAAGGTTGTTTTGGTTAAGAAATCCACTTGCACAGAGCCAAATTATAAGAGCCATCCACAGGTTGCAACCCAACCCAATGACAAAGGCACATTTTCATCTATTTCGCCTAGGGTTTTGTTATTCCAAGAAGTGTGTGCTTACATTCACTACAAAATAGGTGAAATCAGGGATTTTGAACTTATCTTGACTTATCAATCACTATGCACAAATGGAAAGTTAAAGGAAGATCATAAACATCTGGAGGTTAAAGGGTTAACAAATGCCCTAAATTTCCAAAATACATTCAAGAATGAGTGGATCTGTATTGTTCTGAGCCGAGTACATGATGGAAATCTCTAGCTAGATGAGCCAAAGAAGATAAAAAAAGATGTTATTCATGTCGTGACTGGGTATCCCATATATGATAAATCAAAATCCCTAAGGCACCCACCGAGAACTAAGATAGAAAAGTTAACAGGAGCCGAATGGGACAGTAGAGGTCTAAAGATAAACTACATCGGTGATCTTGAACTAAGATTCAGAGCATATGTCATTGGCTACAAGAGATTCTAGTCTAGGAGAATGAAAAACGTTGTATATGGAGCTATGGACATAGCTTACAAAATTGTTAAGAAAGGATTACAACTTGATCTCGCTGAGCTATTGCAAAGGCAATTTAAAGAAAACATGAAGACAATCCAATTAGCAAGATCAAACACATGTAAGTTTGGTTCACTACTACTATGCATATTCTTCTACCTACAAAATTTCTTTCCCTCCATCGGTACAGTTAAATGTAAGTCCAACTGACAAATTACAATGAAAATCAATGATATGATTACAAACTTAGGCATTGAACCAGTCATGAATGATTATTTTGTTAAGTTTAAAGCTAGGATGGAAAAGAGTACTTGAATTCCATTAAAGTTGGTAGATAAGTACAAAGATGATATATGTTTTGTAGTAGACACCAACTCTACTCTAATCAAGGCAATACAATCGAGGACAACATGGCTACCTCTGTTAGATTATGAGTTAGATATTGATATTGCATCTAAGGCTATTGAAAATTTGTTGAATGAGCCTATTGATAAATATGCCATGAGATTTGGCACCTATGATGAAGCAGAGACCCAAATATCCATTGGTATACAAGTTGAGAAGATGGGCAGGAAAAAGACTAAGATAGTCAAGACTTTGAAAAGAAAATTTGCAATCACAGATGAAGAATTAGACAAATCAGTGGAAGATACCAAGGAGAAGACCTTAGTCGATCAATATGATGAACCTGAACATGATGCTGATGCCACTAAGTCTGATGAAGTAGAAGATAAGGTGCCTAAGGCCAAAAGGGGAAAAAGCATAAAGACTGAGTCTCCACCATAGGAAAGATCACATTCAGTGACTACAGATCCCCCACCTTTGAAGAAAGGTGTTTCCAAGATAACAAGACCCTCACCAAAGTTCACATACCAAACAATAAAATAGAAGGGTACTACTGAGAATCAAGCACCGAGACAAAGGAAGAAGTATGTGAGAAACAAAGATGACAAGGATGATTCTGATGAAAATCCTAAACAATTTAAGGTTGTGCAGAATAAGTAACTGAAGACTATTGATGAAGTTGTAGAAGCCATCAGGACAGCCAGAGGATTATCACATCCTAAGATACACACATATGCATATCTGACTACCAAGAATAAGAACAAACTTGAAGAAGATATCATAGGTATGATGATCAATTTCAAATGAGTTCCTATTGAGTTTTCTACTTACATTCCCTAGGAATTATATGATAGGATATCAAATAGATGGTCATATGCACTAAACACCAAGAAATAGATGTGAGAGGAAACTCTCACTCTACTAAAAGATGAATGCACAGTGGCAGAGATTGATGAGATAATGCAAAAATATGCTAACAAATTTCCCAAGAAATCACGAACATTGAATAACCTTCAAGGGAACATTAAAGAAGTAGATGACGAGAGAAACAAAATTTAGAAATATCTACTAAAACCACCTGAGGAAATAACAGAGATCGAGGAAGAGAAAGATATTGCATCTACAGTCAAAACCAAGGGAGATCGACTGAGCATAGAGCCGATAGATGTTGATGATGCAGATTTTGACAATGTATTGGATGAAATTCCTCAAATATTGACTAATATGAGTCACCCATAGATCAAAATAAATGAAATAACTGAAGGAGATCCTGATGATAAAGCTAAAGAAGATGAGATAGTCAGAGCAACGGAGACCATAGATGAGAAAGACACAACAAAGGTCGCCTGAGCAATGGTGCCATGTCAGTTGCCTATTTTGGTACAAGCTATAGAGATAGAGAGTGAAGAACAAAAGAAACCCAAGAAGGTTACATATACAAATGAAGACAAGGGTGATACTCAAGGTACACAAACCGAGCATAGTAGTGGGACAACACAAGGTGGTGCACCTAAAGACACCATTGATGTAGCAGATGAAAAAGGTGAAGGTAATATAGAAAATATAGACAATATGATAGACACTTCTACTATAGACACAAGGTCAGCTACCAAGGCACCTCACCAAGTCATCACACCGAGTACCGAGCAAGCAAAGCCTAAAATTGAGAAAAAGGATCAATTAGCATTAACTTTATCTCAATCAAGTGTTCAAGGAAAGAAAAAAAAGAAGAAGAAAGGAAGCAAGGACATATTTACTTTGGATGAAATCATAGAGATTCCAGCATGGGATCCAAGGACACTCAATCCAGAAATATTGAAGAAACATGGTGAATTGTACACTAGGAAATCAACATAGGATAATTTAAAGGAAGAACATAAGAATGCACAAGTATTAGAAGTTGGCAAGGAGATTCTATAGCAAGTTGTTCCTGACTTAGATATTGATGAATCAACCCCCATCATTGATCAACTTGCACTGCTCACTGAGGAAATTAACAAACTTGACATTGATGCTAAGAAGAAATTGGAAGAGCAAACAAAGAAGATACAATACAAAGTTACCAAGAAGATCATCCAGGCAGTGACAGTAAATAAGGTAACTCTGTCTAAATTTTTAAGCAATTTAGAAACTATCATATCTGAAGCCATTACAATTCTACAATAGTTATGCACGTTAGATCACTTCACTACCGAGATTAGTGAAAAGATAAAGAAAATGGATCAAGATCTAAAAGATAGTGAAAATAGTCTATCAACCAAGCAACATGAATTGCAGATGCATTACAACAAGGTACTCCAAAATTAGTGGTTGAGACTAGACTCAAAGAAAGAAGAGGATAAAATCATAGAACAAGTATCTGAGCTACATGCAACGTTACTACCACATTTGGCTATGATGCAGAAACATGTGACATTGGAAAAGAAATTAATTTCCACCCCAGAATTGTCAATAATCAAAAGCATATATGATATGCATGCTCAAATAAAATTAGATCTATTAGCCCTAGAGAATTTAAAGGAGGAATGGGAGAAGCTACTGGAACATCTCAAGAATTCCCATCCTAATATTTTTGACAAATTTTAAGTCATATTCCTTTTGTCATTATTTTCAAAAAAGGGGGAAATATATGTATATAAGTATAGTAAAGGGGGATACTATAATCAAGAGGAGTTCATATAAATATACCAAGCATGTACAAAGGGGGAGTCACTATGTATATTATTTTGTAAATATTAAGTTTTTGATACTAATGCCAAAGGGGGAGAATGTTACTCCAAATGAGCACTGAAGTTGTCATTAGTATTCAAGAACACAAAATGGGCAGTCGGTAACATAGCCACAAAAAGGACAGTCGGTATAATCACTAAAGTGTAGAGTCAACCGAGAGCATTGATCACACCCAGACTTAACCGAGTGCAGTGATTACCGAATATACATACTTTACCGAGCAGTAGACTACATTGAGATACACAGTATAACTGAGATACATAGACTACACTGAGCACCGAGAGACAACATTAACTGAGTGGACCAGAGGCCACATAAAAGTTTGTTATGGCACATCATTCTATGTAATAAATTTTTGTCAACCTAGATAATAGTTTACAATGATTGAGGAGAGCATTAATTATGGATTTACAACATTAATTGTTTATATCTCCTATGTTTAGATGATCAAGGTAAATAATGTACACCATTGATCTTAGGTTAGGGCTGTTATTATAAAGCCCTAATTAGGTCATAAAGTTTGATATATATAAATGTATAGATGTCATTTTGTAATGTATGTTGATTAAGCAATGATCAAGTAGCCGCCATACTATAGACATCAAAGATCAGACAAGGGTTTTAAGGAAAAAGACTACATTGTAGTAATTAGTTATCAGAAGATAGGTAGAGCTACGAAGAAGAACAAAGTAGAAGGTATTATCATTCACATTGAGGTGATATTTTTTATATGTACTTAAAGGATCTGTATCAGAAATATTGAGATTGTATATGTTCAGATCACATTTCTATTACTCTCTAACAATTGCAATAGACCCCAAAATATCTTAACAGAGTAGACTTAACCATATTTTTGTAAATCTCTTAACCGAGTGCACACATAATTTGTGTTGCTAAATCCTCACACAAGGTAGATCTAATCGATCTTATTGTTACTCCTAATAGGGTAAGATTATCAAAAGTGATCATTCTTTGTAAGCTTTAACATGATACTTTATTTACTATAGTAGTGAAGTTTTGTGGGTCTCATCCCCACCGCTATTTTTACCTTCTAATAGAGGTTTTCTGCGATACCAAAATAGTAGTGTCATGAGTACTTAATTTCATGTATGTGTATTGTTTACTTTACATGCATTTACATTTCAGCAGTGATACTATATGTTTGGTGTATGCAATCTACTCAGTCGGTTATTATAGAACATCTAGTTACAAAGATTTGATTAAATTTTTTTAAGGGTACTGATTCACCCCTCCCCTCTCAGCACACACCTCTCCATTATCCCAACAATTGGTATCAGAGCTAGTTATCTTGTTTAGAAGGTTTAATCATTGAAGATAAAAGATCTTACAATGGAAAGGTATACACTTGACAAAACTATTGAAAATATGAAGTTACAGTTGCAAATCTATGTCGAACAATACAAGGAAGCCAAAGAAAAACTCAGAGACATGTTGATTAAGAGAAAGGACATTTGACTTCATTTTTGTTAGACTGATTATCATGAAGAAGAGATTCATGAAGCATTTGATACATCTGGATCTGAATCTAGTAGCATATCTGATGCATATGAAGCAATCATATCAAAGATATCTAAGAGAAATCAACAACTTATTGAACAAGTGAAAGCACTACATATCAGTCAAGATACTCAAATGGTTAGAGTGGTTGAAGTCTTGAATAATACAAAGAAATATGAACAAGATAGAAACATGGCTGTTGATGGTAGATGACAAATGATTGAAAAGTTACAAGAAAAAGAATCTGAGATATTGAGACTTAATGAACATTACTTTGAGATCGCCAATCAAGTGGTTGCTATGAATTATGAGGCAAACCGAGTGAATACTGAACTTGCTAGGAGAATAGAAGATATTGGTGTATTAAAAGAAGAAAATGAGAAACTGAGAAATGAAGTAAATATTTTACAACAACATAATGAAGTGATTAAGAGATCTGAAGAAAGCACTAAGATGTTGGGTTTAATGGGAAGTAGTACTGAGAGGGGAGGGGTGAATCACTACCTCTAAAATTTTTTCTTGTTCTTTAATCAATTAACCTTAGTAATGAATTGCATATCCATTCCATCTGATCTATACTATATTTGTATGATTTATATCAATTCATAACATTAATAAACATATGAATCATTCATAGAAACATTCATGAACATAATTGACACATAACACAAGATATGATATCCCAAAAAACTCCTGTTAGGAAGTAAAAACTACAGTGGGGATGACGACCGGTTAAGGCTTACAATTTGGATCACTTCTGATGATCTACATTGTTAGGAGTATCGATGGAGACCTGTTAAAGTCTACTCTATTAAGAGCTTTCAGCAACACTGTTAAGTGTGCACTCGGTTAAGATATTTGATAAAGGACTGTTAAATTCACCTTACAAGAAGGATTTCTTACACTTTTCATCACTTGTTAGAATGACAACAAATTACAAATTGACCTAGTAAGTGAAATATCCTATTGCTGATACAGATCCTATGTGGTTCATATACAAAACAATATCACCTTAATTGTGATTGAATATTACCTCTGATTATTGGTTTCCTCTGTTCTTGATTGTGCTAACCAAATTCTTCTTTTTTTGATCTTGTTCTTGAAACTCTCAATTCAATCCATAGATGTGCTCATTCTATTCTCCTCTCTCTTCCACACTCTCCTTATGAATTATTACATCATCTATTTATAGATGTATTTATTTCATTGAGTTGATGATAAAAACAATGTTAACTCTAAGATCAGGTTTACAACTTGCACCTAGATCTCCTATTCTATGTGTTTTAAATTAGTTAGACTGATTAAAAAACTTATATTAATGTTTCTTGTCCCTAAAGAAATGGAATTAAAAACAATTAAATATCTTATAAATAGAATACCCTTGCTTTATCTGACGTGGAAGTCAGATCCACTTTTTGCTGGCTGCAACTGGCTTTCGGTTCTACTTGACTGTCCTTCAGCTTGTCCCTTTATGAATATACATATACATATCTACCTTTTTCCCATTCTGAATTAATGTACATAACATTTTCAATGATATTTTGTACAAGTATCATTTCCCCCTTTACATGATATTAAGGGCAAAGGTCAATTACCTTAGAGCTTATAAAAAATGTGTGAGTGAGAAGACTTCATGTCTTCCATAATTTTCTCCCATTGCTCCTTCAATTTTTCTAGAGGCATTTTATTAAGTATTATCTTGGCTTGCATATCATAGATGTTGTCTGCTACAAACATCTCTAGAGTTGCTATCAGTTGCCTTGCATAATTGATATGCTATTGTAGTAGTGTGAGATTTGGCAGAAGTTGAGCCTGTAGCTCAGTTACTTCTTCTTTGAACTGTGTCTCTACTTCCCATAGCTCTTTCCTTAACCGTTTTACCTCTATGATCTTTTCATAATGCAGTTTGACTTTGTTTTCTCCATCGGTTGTTAGGCTACTAGCACTGTTTGCTAGATCTATATCCAGCTTAGCTATGTTGTCACTATTTTCTTGAGTGATATTTTCAATTGTGCTTAGCTTTTGGATTAAGGTTATAGCTTCATATATAATGGGATCTAATTCTGATATGAATTTTGACAGCTTTACCTTATTTTTGGCCACTTCTTGGCTGATGTTATCTAGAAGCTTTTGTTGATACTTCATCTCTGCTCTCTCCTTAATTTCTTTCTTAGCATCAACATTTTGAGTTGTGATGGCATCGATGAGGATAAATAGTTGATAAATTATGGGCGTGCTTTGATCAATATAAACATCGGGTACAATCTGGTGTAGAATGTCCCATCTTATTTCTAGTACCATTGATTCTTTATGCTGTTTCTTCAGCTTTTCTTGTAATGCCTTCCTTTGGCACATCTCTCCATATTCTTGCTGTGCATCTATGCCAAGTGTAGTGGGGTCACACTTTGATATTTCAATGATTTCATCAAGTGTAACCTCCAACTTGTTCTTCTTTGTCTTCTTCTTCTTCTTTTGTGACTCAGTACAGTGTAGCACCATTGCTAATTTTTTAGCCTTTTCAGTTGTGCTTGATGATGTGACTTGTTGTGCATCTTTCTACTACTTTGCATTGGTTTCAGCTCATCAGGTGTCTGTAGATGTCTCTACATTCACCTTAGCATCGTCGGTAGCACCTTTGTCAGTTTTCTCAGGAGTTCAATATTTTGGTTTGTCTCCTTCATTTGAGTCCTTTGCATCATCTGCCTTAGTGTTCTCATTCTTCCCTTGGGTATCCACATCTTTGTCCTTGTCTCCTTATGTAACCTTGCTAGTGTCAGTTACATTCTGAGCATCTCTGATGCTTTGCTGATCATCGGTTTTATCTTTATTTAATTCTTCTCCTACATCCTTTGGATTTTCCTTGTCAGGTGATTTGCTTGATTCTTCCATGATATTGATAGCTTGTATCAATATAGGTAGTTTGCCTGGAATGATCACCTGTGCTCCATCAGTTGTTGTGTCCTATTTGTCAGTTGTATCTTTACAATAGTGACACCTTCATCCTTATTGATTTCATTTTCTGGGTCATCGGTAATGTCGATGATATTGGTATCCACAACATTGTCATTTGTGGTATCATCCCATATTTCATCTACCATATCTACATTTTTATTCCCTGTTGTATCATTTTCCTCTTTATCCAGCATAATGGATGTATCATCTTTGTTTTCCTTATCAACATCTTATTGTTGAAGGTCTTTGTCAAGACTGTCTTTCTCAACTGGCCTATTCATGATCTTGCACCATTTATTGTGACTATCCCTTTCAAGTTCAATCAACTTGCCTTCAAGAAATTTGTATTCCCGTAGCTTCAGTGAGAATTATTTCTTGTGTTTCTCCATTATTTCATTTATTTCAATCTTTGTTGATTCAGGTGACATTAGAGAGACAAGTACTCTCTCTGATCTCTTTTTCATTTGCCAAAGAAAATGTCCAACGGGCGGATAATCTATCCAAGAGTTCCTGTGGCACATAACTTCAATCAAATTGTATGGGTACATATTTGAAGTTTTACATCTTAGCTATCATGGCTTCTTCAATCTTGTTTTGATATTCTTGATTTATTTTCCCCCATTTTCTAATATGTGGATTAGTGATAGATCCAGAGTTTGCAATGTAAACACAAATGCCATCAATGGTTTCATGTTCTTTTACCTTGACAGTTTTTGCTTCTAAGGCTTTATCTCTCTTGGTATCCTCTATATCCTCTCGGGTTCTAATGAATTTTCTACCCTTCTTTTCCATTTGGTCTTTGAATACATTAAAGTATTCATCCATGAAAGTTTCAAAATTATCTCCTAGAGCATCTATGTGCTCATTGATTTGTATGGTTATTGGCTTGGTGCTTTCCCATTTTACATCTCCAACAGATGGGAAATTCTCTTGAAAGTAAAAGAAAATGCACATGATCAATGATCCAAACTTACAAGTGTTTGAATTTGTAGTCCTGATTGTCTTGAGATTTTCTTTCAATTGATTCAGGAGTAGTTTGGACAAGTCTAACTGTGTGCCTTTCTTCACAATTTTGTAAGCTCTATCCACAACACTTGATGAAATACTGTTTAATCTGCTAGCCTGGAAGAATTTATAACCCATTACACATGCACCAAACTTAATTTCATCATTGGCTATGGTTGTCACTTTCAGTCTACGCCCATCCCATTTGGCTCAAGTCATCTTTTCGGTCTCTGCCTTCGGTGGATGCTTGAGCGCCTTTACTTTATCGATTACTGGGAAACCGGTGATCGCATGAATGACATCTTGGGTGATTTCCTTCAGTTCATCCAACCATAACTTGTTATTGTGCATTCTGCTTAGCACTAACCAAATCTAGTCAGTTTTGAAGACCTTCAGAAACTTGAGGGCATTGGTGAGCCCTTTTACCTCAATGTGTTTATGTTCATCCTTAAGTGTTTCATCTTCATTACAAAGATTCTGGTAAGCTTCTTCCATCTCTTCCGTTCCTATTTCTGAAATCTTGCAGTGGATGAAGGATCAAATGTTGTCAACTAGAAAAACCCCAGCTCGTATACATGAGAATGCACCAGCATCATCGAGGTGTGAGGAAACCTCTAGATGAATCTTATATTTGGATTCCTCACATGCATTGTTTTTGATGAGTTCAAATTCATCCTTCTTAGCCTTCTTAGCTTTTACGGATCGCGATGTTGATGCCATTTTTAGAAATTAGGGCTTCTGTGTTAATGTGTAAAGAACAAAGTTATCGGTCTATAGAACTTATGGTTTGTGTTTGCACAGATCTCTAAACTATTTTGGAGTGCTTGGTGGTCGATTCGTGATCACTTTGCAACTTGGTTTCTTTCTTCTCAAAATTGCCTTTTCTCGCTCTGCTCTGGGTGTCATGACAAATGAGTCACTTTGATGCCCTATTTATAGCTGTTGCCCTAAAATGCATGTAATAAATGCTCACCAACTCATCAGTGTTTGAAGACTAAGTTTTTCGGTGAAGACTTTATTTCCATCAGTCATGCTTACAATGTTTCTAAGTAGTCAAAGTTTGACTTATCTTTTACCGATAGGTTTCAGTAACACATATAGTTTGTTCATGTGCTTTTTTACCGATACAACTCGGTCAATACTAAAAATTTATAACCAACATTTCTTCGGTAAGTGTAGGAAATCTTTTCTTTAATTGTATACCGACGGGTTTTGGTATATATATGCCCGAAGACATTGTTTTCACATTTTTCAACAAGTATAACCATGGTGCATTTATTTTTATGCTAATTTTGAATTATTTCATCATATTATGGAACTCATGTAAAGTATTATCTTAGTGTTGATGTAGTTCCATACTTTTTCTGCTTATGTGGGGTTGGTGATGTCACCGGATCCATTAGATGGGGTGTCATCATTTGCATTTCTCATTCCAGCTTCATCATTGCTTGAAGCTTTTATCCACATCTTGTCTCTAGCCCTTCGGATGTCTTCAATGGTGTTTCCATTGGGGTATGTGCTTGTCTCTATCATTCAGTCTCTGCAGTCCTTTTTGAGATGACCAACTTTGTGACAGTGTAAGCATGCCATTTTGGGGTTAGTCCATCCTCTAGACTTCTTAGTCCATAGTCTCATACAGTTTGCAGAAATGTGACCATACATTCCACATGCTATAAAATTTGTCCAAGTATTGTAGTCCCATACATACTAATTACCGATATGCTTCGGTTGATATGGAGTGTCTTGACCTTTTGGTTTCCATGCCTGCCTTTTCTTTTTCCAGCATTCAAGACTTGTGTGCCCATTCATCTTGCATGTAGGAAAATACTTGTCCATGTAGGTTTTCTTCCTTGGATACTCTATTTTGGACTTACATTCATATTCCTTATGCCCTTTCTTGTTACATTTATAACAAAATCCTATGAATGAAGGTGTAGATTTAGGAATACCTTTCATTTTGCCTCTACACACATTTGCTGTGTGACCTTGCTTTCCACAGTGTTTGCATGTAAGCTTTCTTGGTCTTGGATTTTTATAAACATTCTTTGGATTGGATTGAATTGATGGTTCTCCATTTTCAGTAAAGCCTAGACCATTGTTTTTGTTTAATCTTCATTGTCCTTCCAGAAAATCACCCATTCTTTTGTTGCTCTCTTCAACCTTTCTGATAAATTCATGAAGCTGTTGCTGAATTCTAACCTCATGCTTTAGTTTTTCATTCTTTTCTCTTAGTTCACCCATAATCTATATTCTCTCAATGTGTTCAACATTCATTCTGTTTGCTTCTTGACTCATGAGAATGATTTGATTTGTGAGCTCATGGTGATGCTCAACATGTCTTTGAATTTCCAACTCCTTTTCTTGTAGTTTCTCTGTAATCTTCCTCCTGTCATCAGTAGCTAGTGTTCTTTCTATTTTAGCTTGTCTAGTAGAGCTCATCACATCAATCATTCTAACCATCTAGGTCTCTTGTCCAATTTGCAGCATCTTTATTTTCTTTGTCAGATGTTGATTTATCTCTTTTAGATTTGTGACATTCTCTCCTGATGTATCTAATGCTTTGCTTGCATTTGATCCTGAAGACTCAAATAAATCTGGAATCTCTTCTTCTTGATAATATTTTTCATTGTTTCAAGTTGTCATTCATTTCCTCTCATCCAACAACTCTCTCATCTTGATCCTAGCCTCTTTGTACTATTCATAGAACATCTGTATCTCAAGCTTTTTATTCTCAATATTCTTATCAAGTTTGTACTTCTCCATTGTATGATCTTTTCTCTTAAGCCTTTAATATTTTCCAAGAAGAGACTTAGCTCTGATACCAATTGTTGGGTTTAATGGGAAGTAGTACTAAGAGGGGAGGGGTGAATCAGTACCTCTAAATTTTTTTCTTGTTCTTTAATCAATTAACCTTAGTAATCAATTGACCTTAGTAATCAATTGCATATCCATTCCATATGATCTATACTATCTTTGTGTGAGTTATATCAATTCATAACATTAATAAACATATGAATCATTCATAGAAACATTCATGAACATAATTGACACATAACACAAGATATGATATCGTAGAAAACTCCTGTTAGAAAGTAAAAACTGTGGTGGGGATGACACCCACAAAACTTCACTATCTGCAGAATGGAAGGGGCCGGTTAAGGCTTACAATTTTGATCACTTATGATGATCTACCCTGTTAGGAGTATCAGTGGAGACCTGTTAAAGTCTACTTTGTTAAGAGCTTTCATCAACACTGTTAAGTGTGCACTTGGTTAAGAGATTTGATAAAGGACTGTTAAATCTACCTTACAAGTAGGATTTCTTACACTTTACATCACTTGTTAGAATGACAAAAAATTACAAATTGACCTGGTAAGTGAAATATCCTATTGCTAATACAAATCCTATGTAGTTCATATACAAAAAAATATCACCTTAACTATGATTGAATATTACCTCTGATTATTGGTTTCCTCTGTTCTTGATTCTGCTAACCAAATTCTTCTTTTTCTGCTCTGGTTCTTGAAAATCTCAATTCAATCCATAGATGTGCTCATTATTTTCTCCTTTCTCTCTTCCACACTCTCCTTATGAATGATTACATCATCTATTTATAGATGGATTGATTTCATCGAGTTGATGATAAAAACAATGTTAACTCGAAGATCAGGTTTACAACTTGCACCTAGATCTCCTAGTCTATGTGTTTTAAATCAGTTAGACTGATTAAAACACTTACTTTAATGTTTCTTGTCCCTAAAGAAATGGAATTAAAAAAAATTAAATATCCTATAAATAGAATAGCTTGCTTTATCTAACGTGGAATTCAGATCCACTTTTTGCGGGCTACAAATGACTTTCAGTTCTGTCTTTCGGTTATGCTTGAATATCCTTTGGTTATTACTGTCAGTTGCACTGAATCTATTTCATCGTTCTACACTGTAACTTGCATTTTGGTTTCCTCTATCAGGTTCCACTTTATCTCTTTGCATTGTGGTTTTCAGTTTACACACTACCTTGTGTCATCGGTTCATTCTATACTTAGTCATTTTTGGTGATCTGTCAATGTGATGTTCAGTTTTCCCTTTACTGTCTTTCAGTGTAAGCTTACCGAAAGTGTTGTTTGAATACTATTGAAAAATTAATGTCATCATAAGATAATGGATGAATTTATGAACTATCAAAGAAGAATGAACAACAATATCAGATTAGGGTATACTGAGCAAGGAGAATCATCAAATCAAGCTAAACAAAGGAATGTATACTCAACTCCAAAGCCTAAGAAGCCCTCTTGCCATCACTATGGAAAACCAAGCCACACATCTAATGTTTGTAGGAGCAAAGCAAAAGGTATTCCTAGAAACCCTCCTAAATTTAATGGTATTTGCTATAGCTGTAATAAACATGGACATGAAGAACATGAGTGTAGATCCATGTTGAACAAACCACAGAAGAAACCATACATGGATAAATGCTGTCAAAATTGCAACATGCATGGTCATACATCACAAGCATGTAGGAAGAACACAAAGCAAATCTGGAAGCCTAAAGGACAAGAAAAGGTAAATCAACTAAGAAGACAAGGCAATGATTATGCATGGGATTATAACACTTGGAGTAGTTGTACATCATATGGTAAATATGGACATATAGCAGCAAATTGTATAAGACAATGGTGAACCAAGTCTAGGAATTGGTCAAACTCTGGAATGGCATGTTCTCACTGTCACAAAGTTGGTCACTTAAGAAGAGATTGTGCAGACCGAATAAATACTTATGGAAATGGCAATACAATTGAAGAAATTGTAAGGGTCAAAAATCAAATGTGGAGGAGAGCATCAAATGATAATGCAAGACCAAGTACAATAGTCGGTGACACCTCATCCAATGGATTAGGTGGATCTACCGTCTCCAACTAAGCAATTCAAGCAGGTAAGGAACTATGTTTTGCAAAGCTATATCTAACATCCATTCCTATACTCATTGCACAAATGCCAAATTAGCATGAATTGAGATGCACTATGGTATTATATTTTTGATTACTTTTATCTAGTTGAGTCAGTTAATATGTACCGAGTTAGTTATGTTAGTTGGTGAAAATGTGAAGAGACAACTGAGTTGCAATGGCAACAGAGCATTTTCTTTACTCACTGAGATGCAGTATTGTTAGTGTTAACCAAGAATAATGTTTGTTCACTGAGTGGTTGGTGAAGAGCATTTATTGCACCACATTAAGTCATTTTCTATAAATTTTATCGATGTGAAATCATTTGTTTACACTGTGATCGCATAGAAGAACAAAGAAAAAAGATTGAAGTTGCAACAGAGCATTTTTGAGCATTCTACAGAGATTCTAAGAACATTCCAAGAAACACAGAGGTTAGTCATTACACATTTTTCTATTAACAATTTATTCAAATACCATTTGTTGAAACCCTAAGTTAGAAATCATGGCATCCACATCTCGAACCATGAAAGAAAATATGGAGAAGGATAAAAAGGTTGTTTTGGTTAAGAACTCCACTTGTATAGAGACAAATTATAAGATCTAGCCACATATTGCAGCCCAACCCGATGACAAAGTCATGTTTTCATCTATTCCGCCTAGGGTTTTGTTAGTCCAAGATGTGCGTGCTTACATTCACTACAAAATAGGTGAAATCAGGGATTTTGAACTTATATCGACTTATCAGTCACTATGCACAGATGGAAATTTAAAGGAAGATCATAAACATCTGGAGGTTAAAGGGTAGAAGATTGTAATATGAACTACAATTGTAGAGGGATTCAAGATTGTTTGTGGGAGAGGAAATACAGATCTAGGTCTAGCTGATATGCTTAGACAGATGGCTACTAGATTGGAAGCTGTTAAGATAGCCCAATGTAGAGGAAGACATCTTGAGGATGTTAGTGATGATGAAATTGAAGAGGTTCAAGGTGAAGCTACACCTGCACCTGTGATGAATCAGGAAGAAGAGTGATTCCTGAGAGCTTTGACAATTTTGAAATCCACACCTCAGTTTAATCCCCCTGAGTATAGTAGAAAATTAGATTCTGATGAATTGATTGACTGGATAACTAAAATTGAAAAGTATTTTGAATATGAGAATGTGGAAGAGGATAAGAAGGTGAAGATTGCAAGCACAAAATTTAAAGGACATGCATCCTTATGGTGGGAACATCTGCAATTGGATCGGAAGAAGAAAGGTAAAAAAAAAATCAAGGTATGGAACAAGATGGTAAACAAGTGAAAAGAAAAGTTTCTACCCTGTGATTATCAGATTAACCTAATTAGGCGAAGGCAAATTTTGAAACAAAAAGACAAAGCAGTAAAAGACTATACTAAAGAATTCTACAGATTGGACATCAGATATGAACATGTGGAAGATAAGGTGGAAAGAGTAGCAAGATACTTGAATGGATTGAGAAGTCCCATACAAGATGAAATTAGTTTGGTCAAGATTGAAAGAATTGATGAGGCATATCAATTTTCCCTAAAAGCTGAGGAAAAGCTGAACAGAAGATATGAACAAAGACAAAGAGGTAGAGGTGGTAGATTCCCTAGAGGAAGAGGTAGATCTCATGGTGAAAATAGTAGATCTAAACTAGACAAGTCAATTTTAGACACATCGCAAGACAAGGGAAAGACTGAATGGAAAGGTGCAAATTCATACCAAATTACTCTAGAGGTGGTTATAACATAAAAGGATTCCAAGTAACTTGTTACAATTATGGTGAAGAAGGACATAAATATTTTGAATGTACACATGCAAGAAAGAAAGGTAGTAGTAGCAGAACTGCATTGGTGCAAGAGGAGTCACCAAATGAAGCTGAGAAGGAAGGAATTTTCATGATCCAAAGGATACTATGGAGTGAGAAGGATAAGAAAGATCCTATTAAGAAAAGTTTTTTCAAGACCAGATGTATAGTTGCAAACAATGTTTGGAAGGAGATTGTTGATAGTGGAAGCTCAGAGAATCTGGCATCTGAGGAAATGGTTGCAAAGTTGCAGTTAGAGAGGATGAAACATCTGAAACCCTATCAGATCTCATGGATCAAGGATGTTAATACATTAATGGTGAGTGAACAATGTGTTGTGAATCTGAAAATTGGAAAGTATTATGATAAGGTGTTGTGTGATATTATGCCTATGGATTGTTGTCATATTTTGCTGGGTAGACCTTGGCAATCTGATAGACATGCTATACATGATGGAAGATTAAATAGATATTCTATTTAGGTTGATGGTAAGAATCAAGTTTTGTTACCTTTGGTGGAATAATTTGTTGGTGAGATATGTACATCTATGAGAATTTGTCTGATGGAAGGTAGACAATTTGTTAAGGATTTGAAAATAAATGATATTTGTTATGCTTTGATTCCTAACAAACCAAGTAAGAATATAGAAGATGACATTCCTGCAAAAGTTGGAAAGTTACTCACTAAGTACAAGGAGATAATTTTAGATAATGTACCTAATGGTTTACCACCAATGAGAGATATCAGTCAATGTATGGATCTGATTCCTGGAGCTAGTTTACCAAACAAAGAACCACATAGGTTAACACCAACCGAGAATGAAGAGCTTAACCGACAAGTTCATGAATTGTTGAACAAAGGTCTGATCTAAGAATGTTTGAGTCCATGTGTAGTACCAGCTGTATTGGCACCTAAGAAGAATGGAGAATGTCGAATGTGCACTATTTACAGAGAAATTAATAAGATCACAGTGAAGTATAGGTTTCCTATACCGAGAATGGATGACATAATGGATTGTTTGAGTGGAGCAAGATATTTTACCAAAATTGATTTTAAAAGTGGATATCATCAGATCAGAATCAGAGAAGGTGATGAATGGAAGATTGCTTTCAAGAAAAAGGAAGGTTTTTATTAGTGGTTGGTTATGCCCTTTGGTTTAACTAATGCACCAAGTACATTTATGAGACTAATGAATGCAGATCTAAAGAAATTCTTGAATAAGTGTGTGATTGTATACTTGGATGATATTTTGATATTCAGTAAGACTAGAGAAGAGCATTTGATGCATATAAGGCAAGTGTTGTAGAGCTTGAAAGAGGAAAAACTGTTAATAAATCTGAAGAAGTGTTCCTTCATGAAAGAGGAAATTATGTATTTGGGTTTTGTGATTTCAGTTGATGATTTGAATATGGATTGAGAGAAGGTTGAAGCTATATTGAGTTGGCCTACACCTGAAAATGTCACCGAGGTAAGATCATTTCATGCATTTTCAAGTTTTTACATAAATTTTATCATAAAATTCAGTTCTATTTGTAATGCTATGACTGAAACAATGACAAGAGATACAAGAGAATTCAAATGGACACATGGAGCTGATAAGAGTTTTGAAACTTTGAAGTTGAAAGTTTCTGAATTACTTGTGTTAGAATTACCTAATTTCAACAAGGTATTTCAAGTTGAATGTGATGCAAGTAGAAGTGTAATTGGAGCTGTATTGACTCAATACGGTAAAACTATTGCTTTCTTTAGTGAGAAATTGAATGATGCAAACATAAAATATTCTGTCTATGATCAAGAATTCTATGCTATTGTCCAAGCTATGAAGAAATGGAGACACTATTTGATGCCAAATGAATTTGTGTTGTATACTAATCATAAGGCTTTACAGTATTTAGGTATTCAGAATAAGTTGAATCAGAGACATATAAAATGGGTAGATTATTTGCAAAGTTTCACATTTTTGATTAAGCATAAGAGTGGAGTTTCTAACCAAGTTTTTGATGCATCGAGTAGAAGAAGATCTTTGTTGACTGAAATGAGAATTGAGGTTCTTGGTTTTGATGACATGAATAATTTGTATGAAAATGATCCTGATTTTTATATGAAGTGGAGAGTGTGCAGAGCACCTAACTCAAATAAATCAAGTAAGTATGAAGACTATTTCATTCATGAAGATATGTTGTTAAAGGTATCCAGTTGTGTATACTGAGAGGATCAATGAGAACTAATTTGATTAAGGAAAAACATAGCAGTGGATTGGCTGGACATTTTGGTATTGATAAAACATTGAGTTTGCTGAAGGAAAGGTACTTTTGGCCTCAATTGTATAAGGATGTTCAGAAATATGTGAGAAGTTGTGGAGTTTGTCAAGTTGCAAAAGGAGTAAGTCAGAATACTGGTTTGTATACACCGATTACCATTCCTGAGAAACCTTGGAGTGATATCAGCATGGATTTTTTTCTTGGCTTACCTAGGACAACAAGAGGTAATGATTCCATATTTTTTGTTTTGGATAGATTTTCTAAGATGAAAAATTTCATACCATGTAAGAAAACATCAGATGCAGTACATATAGCAGATATTTTCTTTAAGGAAATTGTTAGATTGCATGGATTACTGAGGAGTATCATCTCTGACCGAGACAATAAATTTGTTAGCTATTTTTGGAGAACACTTTGGAATAAGTTGGATACTGAGTTGAAGTTTAGTTCTACATTTCATCCACAGACTGATGGAAAAATAGAGGTTGTAAACTAAAGTTTAGGTAATTTCCTGAGATGCATAGTTGGAGACACACCAAGTAATTGGGATTTGATGTTGACACAAGCAGAGTTTACATACAAAATTTTAGTGAATAGGAGTAATGGAAAAACACCTTTTGAGAATGTTCATGGCACACAACTAAGAGGTATATAAAATTTGAGAGACATTGTTGGAGAAGAGAAAAGAAGTGCTGAAGTAGAAGAATTAGCTGAGTTCATGAAGACATTGCATGAAGATGTAAGACATAAGCTAGAGAAAAATAATCAAAAGTACAAAGATAGTGCAAAAGATCAAGAAGACATAAAAAATTTGAAGTTGGTGATGCAGTAATGGTTCATCTGAAGAAAGGGAGATTTCCTGTTGGAACATATGGAAAATTGAAGATGAAGAAATTTGGTGCTTGCAAAATACTGAGAAGATTTGACAGTGGAAATGCTTATGAAGTTGAGTAACTTGATGACATGGATATATCACCTATATTCAATATTTCAAACTTGTATGAATATCATGAACCTAACAAGGAAGTGAAAGTACCAAGTGATTATCCTAAGAAGAAGATAGAGGAAGTTGAAAAGATTTTGAAACAAAGAATTGGTAGAATTACAAGAGGAAAGGAATACATGGAGTATTTGGTAAAGTGGAAGATCAGACCGATTGAGGACTCATCATGGATTTCTCAATCTAAGTTGGATTAATTTCAGGTTGGACATGATACGTGATTTGGGGAATCATTTCTTGTAACCCCAGGTTTCTGATGCATGAGCATTTTGGGTCCTTGGCAATCTTGCTCAACCAAAAAGATGTTTACTTTTTCTTTCTAGTTTGTCTTCTATTGCTCGGGTTCATGCTTTATCGACAGATTTTGGTGATCTCTTTACTGATGATTTTTCTGATACTCGGGTATGCTTTTACTGATGGGTTGTTTGATGCTTAGGTATGTCCTTACTGACAGTTGCTAATTTTTGGTGATCATCTTCTTGAGATATTCATCCTGATCTGGCCGACTTCTACATTTAATTTCCATTGCTAAATTAATGTGGGGTCTCTCATTGGGATCTGTGTGTACCTAAATGTAGGTCTCTATTATGTATTTGAGCACCGACCTCTTTGGTGGACTCTTGTATATATACTTTTATATGTTCTTAGTTTAGGTAGAAATCTTAAAGCAAGAAAGTAAATGTTTGGATATTCAGATCGAAGGTCTGTGATCTCTGTTGTAGGAAGATCAATCTATAATTAATTGTTAAGTATATGGCTGAAACCAAGAAGGCCTTATAGCCTAGCATGTAATTATTTTGATATATTAATGATAAAGTATCTCTTTGTTCTTTCTTTTCTCATTGTGTTGTTTGGATTCCGCATTGGTTCTGCAAGGTGGTCTGGCAGTTGGGAGAGCTTTTGTCCCCTTCTCCACTCCCTCCTTGTGTAAACTATAGTAGTAAAGTTTTGTGGGTCTCATCCACACCATATTTCTTACCTTCTAACATGGGATTTTTGTGATACCAAAATACTAGTGTCATGAGTACTTAATTTCATATATGTTTATTGTTTACTTTACATGCATTTACATTTCAGCAGTGATACTATATGTTTGGTGTATGTAATCTACTCAGTCAGTTATTACAGAACATCTAGTTACAAATATTTGATTAAAAGTTTTTAAGGGTAGTGATTCACCCTCCCCTCTTAGTACACACCTCTCCATTATCTCAACACCCTCACTTAAGCATATGATGAAGTGGTCTACATGAAGATCTAGGGCTCATAGGAACTAGGCTAGTTAACAATTTGGGGCCACCCAAAATGATAAATCAAGCCCAAATTATTAACCAAGCACTTAAAAATATTACACCTATCAAGGATTCAGTGCCTTACTCATCCAATTAGTTGGTTGTACATTTGGGATTACATTTATCCAATGCACCTCCTACTCAACTATTGTACTTGAAAAATACTTCAATTCTCATTAGGATTTAGGAAGAAAGGGAAATAATCAATGAGCTTAGTTAAAGTGAAGAGGCTTTCAATGACTTATCTAAGGAATATGAATAATCGGCTATAGAATTCTCAAATGTATCAAGGGCCTCCATAGACTTACCAAATACAAAATTGAGCATGGAACACATGACCTAACTGTATCATCTTAAAATGGAAGCAATTCCTTGTTAAGAATGTTTATCCCTCCTTAGGGGGTGTTTTTGACCATCATCATATTGTCCTCTCATTTATGCACCCTATCCTACTTCTGTGCCTATTTAAGACCTTGATTGGGCCTCTCTGGACACTATTTATCCCACCTGACACATTTTCCAGGGGTTTTGACTCCTTGGGTCAAGGTCAAAGTCAACCTTGACCTAGTTCAGGGTTGAACTTGATTTTAACCCAGGTCTCCCTTTCCAATTTGAAAGTTTGTCGACTGTCGGGGGTCATCAAAAGTTCATTTACCACTTCTAGGTTGACTTTTTTGGTTTTCGAAGCATCGACTCTTAAATTATATTTAATATAGGTCCACTTCTAGAGATATAGGTCTAAATTGAATTTAATTCTCCTATGTAGGCCTCTCTAGAATATTGTGCCCTAGATTCATATATAAGCAAGCCTTCTCCTCTCATTTTCTCTAAGCTCTAACCAAGAATAAGCACTAATGATCAACTAAGCAAGAATTTTACATGTTCTCAAGATTTCAAAGTTAAATTAATGTTTTCAAGTCTTCCTCTCAAGAATTAAAGTTCTTCATTGAAGATCAAGGATTCAAGCATTCAAGCCTTTGAAGGGATTTGGTTCAAGCATTCAAGATTCATCATTCAAACCCTAGATCTATCCATCATGGTGGTGTGAGCTTCCTTCAAGATCCTTTGTGCATCTTAAAGATTAATTAATTCTCTCTTAAAGGTGGATTCCAAGCATAGAATCATGGAGGTTTATGGTTTCTAATATTGAGTCGAAGCTTTCATATTTACATACTTGTTTACATTCAAAATACAATTGCATATCTATTGAATATCATAGCTTCATTATTAGATCTACTTCTACTACTTGCTAGCATTCTCTATTTCAATTATTGATTTCAAGGTTAATTCCTAAATCGGGGTTTGACTAAGGCAAACCCCTCCCCCAACTAACAAACCATTTTTCTTGCAGGGATAGGTTTAGGAACAATGAATTGGAGTGTAGACCCTTTTCAAAAAACTATCAGGATCCAGAAATAGATTTTTTGTCAGAGATTTTAGGTCAAAATCGACATTCTACTTTGGGTCAGAATCAAAAATTTTGGGTCAAAGGTGACATTCACTTTTGGGTCAAAATTAGAACTAAACTAGATAGGAAAAATATTTCTGGGTTTTGTTTGTCTCTACGTTTCTGTTCCAGATCCGATTGCAGATTTTCTAGAAACTCAGTGTAGACACCTGAAAACAATATTCTTTAGATCTGTAGCATTTTGAGGTACTTTTCTTCAATTCATTTTAAAGTTTTTAATATTCCTAAATATATCACACATTCTCTTCTATAAAATAGAATCTAAGGTCTCCCTATTTATTCTCATTTCCAATCCATTGATTCATTTATGCATTGATCCTTCCTTTGGGGTTAATCAATTTGGATCCTTCCTTTGTGTATTTGAAGTTAAAAGGAATATCTTATCTTTCTTACACATAAAAATCATCACATTTAATATACAATCTATCAACCCCCATCATCCCATTCCATATTTACCTATTACATTTTGGTGAACCCGCGATAGACAACTCTTTATTTTTGGTGTTAGATGCTTTGCCTCTTTTCCTTAGAGACTAGCTTTTGCATATATACTAAATTAGTTTTCTTTTATGCTCTTGCATTTAAAAAAAATAAAAAATCTACATACTCATAAAAATACAAAAATTTCTTGCATTTCATTCACTATGAGAATCTTTAAGATGCTTTGGTGTATGGTTATTTTCCTCATTATTCTTCTTTTAGCATCTCTTTATAGTACTTATGATGTTTATGAAAGTATCATCCATTTCATCATGTTTTTTACTCTTCATGTTTCACTTGCTCATGCTATTATAAGATTAACTAGTACTAGTCTTCCCACTTTCAAAACTTTCATTAAGGATTTGTGTAGTGGACTTATTGCTCTTTTGGATTAAGTGAAGAATTGGGTAGATGACATCCCATTTACTAATCTTCCTAATCCTAATCCTATCATCTCTAATATAGTTCCTAATACTCCTAATCCTCATCCTATCATTCCTAATCTAATTCCTAATATTCCTACTCCTATTTCTCCATATTCAATCCCTAGTTCTTCCCACACTTATGATGGGGCTCAAACTAGGGTTCATGAAGTAGACATGCAAGAATTCTTTCATTTATCTTCCCCTTCTTATCTGATTCATGATGATATTATAGGGAAGAACAAAGAAACCTCTTCTAAACCTATCATTCCACCATACACAACATTTTATCATGACCACCATAAACAATCACCTCCTATAGAAGCTTTGCAAGATATGTACACTACCGGATACACTATGGTGGATAAACAAGGCTATAAGGGTTTAGGGATCAGTGTTAATGAACATGGCATTAAAAACTCAATTCATTTATCCCCTAAAAAAGATATGCATGGTATAGGTTTCCCACCTTCTCAAATCTAGGTGGTTGATCTTAACTATCAGCATCCTCTTCATGTTCTTCTTCCAACACCTTCCTTAGATCACCCTGATACTCCTTAAGATGTGGCTAAGAAAGTGTATTTCCAGTTAATGAATTCTAAGAAAGAAATATTTAAACCTATGCCAAAAAATGATCTCTCTAAATATAAATGTGCTTTTAATTATAGTAATACAAATTTACTTGCTGATTGTGTGCATTTTAAGCTATATGTTAATAAAGAGCTGCTTTAGGAATTATATTTTATTCCCGTGCAATATTAGAGTTTCTTCATAATTTTGATATAGGGCATTCCCCTCATTCTTCTATAAATTAGATAATTTTTTTCTCCTCTTGTCTCTTAACTGGGGGGGGGGCGCAAGAGGTATTTCCTTCCAATCTTCTAGGATCCATAATTCTCTTGGCATGTATTTTGTTTTGAGTTTAATCAGTTATTCTTTCTATATTCTATCCCTACAATTTTGTATTACATGTTACCCTCGCTCATAATCATTCATGATATCTTCTCTAGGACATTTGTTTTGTAAAGATATATCTTTGTTACAAACATCTCTTGATATAATTTGGTATATCCCTTACTTTCATTCTAGGGGGCAAGGTATTTTCCTTCTTCCTCTATCTAAGGATCTACTTTCCTTAGCTTAGTGGCATTTGTTTATTTTAAAACATTATTTCCTTATAAAGATTTGTGTTTTGGCTATGGATACCCTCTTATATGAGAGCTGATTGTCCTAGGTCATCACCTCTTCTTTATTTTGAAAATTATGTTCTTTATAAACTCTTTCCCTTGCTTTGGGTTAGAGTTTGATTCCTTCATTCTGAGATTCCTCCTCCTCTTGATCGCAGGGGGCTTAATGATCGAATCTTTGGTCCCTCTTTACTTTTCTTTGGAAGATGAAATTTTATCCTAAGAACTCCTCTACAGTGGGGGTCTTCCTGATAAGATCTCTTCCTCTTTGAGGATCCTTTTTCCATATGTGATATATCCATTTCATGATTATCTATGCTCTTAGAGGTAAGGATCAATACTCTTTGCTAAGGATATAGTATATATTGCTGTTAAGCTGGATATCTCCTTACCTTGTGAAGTATGTATCCTATTTCTCTTCCTTATCCTACCTAGTAGGTAGTCATGATAAGGAGGGGGGAATATATAGGGTCTCCCTTATACTATAGTTTACATTGTACAACATTCTAAATCCTTGGAAGGTAATGCACATAAGTTGCTAAATCCTGAAGAGACACACATTTTTATTTTTGCTAAATACTGGGAAGGTAATGCACATAAGTTGCTAAATCCTGAAGAGATACACATTTTCCAATATGCTAAATCCTTGGAAGGTAACACACATAAGTTTCTAAATCCTAAAAAGACACGCATTTTATATTCCATAGTGATACAAGAATGTGGATCTATGGGTATTCCAAAAGCTGTCAGAAGACACATTACAATAAAAAAGCACAGTTCATGGGTGAGCCTATTGGGCTCTCCCTCCTTAGTTATTCATGGTAAGGTGGGAATCTTACTAGGTTAGGTAATCACTTTCTCTTTCCTCTCTTTTGCTTTCATGTTAGTAGGATAGATCATGAAGCTATGTTATTTATAGTGTTGCTCTTGTCTTGCTTATGTAGTCATGTATGCTTTCTATGATTAATTGCTCTTTGCTTTCATATATTTGTGAGTGTATGTTGAGTTATAATCCTTGGTATGGAGGCTCATTTCCTTGACTAAGTGATGTTCTACCTCATTGTGATCCACTTGAGTCTTTCTTCTAACTTTACTGTGAGTATGTTCGATTTCCATACTCCCGCTAAAGTGGGGGCTTAATGTATCATCTTAAAATGTAAGCACTTCCATGTTAAGAATGTTTAGCCCTCCTTAGGGGTTTTTTTTGACCATCATCATATTGTCCCCTCATTTTTTCACCCTCTCCTACTTCTATGCCTATTTAGGACCCTGATTGGGCCTTTACAGACACTATCTATCCCACCTGGCACATTTTCCAGGGGTTCTGACTCCTTGGGTCAAGGTCAACCTCAACCTTGACCTAAGTCAAGGTCAACCTCAACCTTGACCTAGGTCAGGGTTGACCTCAATTTTGACCTAGGTACCACTTTTAACCTCAATTTTGACCTAGGTACCACTTTTAAATTTGAAAGTTTGTCGGCTATCAGGGGTCATTTAAAGTTCATTTCCCACTTCTGGGTCAGCTATTTTGGGTTCTGAAGTGATGACTATTAAATTATATTTAATATAGGTCCACTTCTAGGGATAAAGGTCTAATTTTAATTTAATTCTCCTATATAGGCCTCTCTAGAAGATTGTGCCCTAGATTCATATATGAGCAAGCCTTCTCCTCTCATTTTCTCTAAGCTCTAACCAAGCACAAACACTAATGATCAACTAAGAAAGAATTTTACATTTTCTTAGGATTTCAAAGTTCAATCAAGGTTTTCAAGTCTTCCTCTCAAGCGTTAAATTTCTCCATTGAAGATCAAGGATTCAAGAATTCAAGCCTTTGAAGGTATTTGGTTCAGTCATTCAAGATTCATCATTCAAACCCTAGATCTATAAATCATGGTGGTGTGATCTTCCTTCAATATCCTTTGTGAATCCTCAAGATTAATTCATTCTCTCTTCAAGGTGGATTCCAAGCATATAATCATGGAGGTTTATGGTTTCTAATATTGAGTCCAAGCTTTCATATTTACATACTTGTTTACATTCAAAATACAATTGCATATCTATTGAATATCATAGCTTCATTAATAGATCTAATTATACTACTTTCTAGAATTCTCTATTTCAATTGTTGATTTCAAGGTTAATTCCTAAATTGGGGTTTGACTAAGGCAAACCTCTCTCCAACAAACAAACCATTTTTCTTGCAGGGACAGGTTCAGAACAACGAATTGGAGTGCAGATTTGGTACCCTTTTTGGAAAACTATCAGGATCTGGAAACAAATTTTCTGTTAGAGATTTTAGGTCAGAATTGACATTCTATTCTGGGTCACAATCAAAAATTTTGGGTCAAAGGTGACATTCACTTTTGGGTCAAAATCAGAACTGAGCTAGATCGGAAAAATATTTCTGGGTTTTGTTCATCTCTACATTTCTATTCCACATCCAGATGTTGATTTTCCAGAAACTCAGTGTAGACACCCGAAAACAATATTCTTTAGATTTGTAGCATTTTGAGGTTAGTAATTTTCTTCAATTCATTTCAATTAAAGTTTTTAATCTTCCTAAATCTATCACACATTCTCTTCTATAAAACAGAATCTAAGGTCTCCCTCTTTATTCTTATTTCTGATCGATTGATTCATTTATGCATTGATCCTTCCTTTGGGGTTAATCAATTTAGATCCTTCCTCTGTGTATTTGAGGTTAAAAGGAATATCTTATCTTTCTTACACATAACAATCACCACATTTAATATACAATTCATCAACCCCCATCATCCCATTCCATATTTACCTATTACACTAACAAAAAGTAGTTCCATCACAAATCGAGGGTGCTTCCAATTTGTAAAATAAGAAAATTGATAAAGTATTCCTTGTTGAAGCAACTATGTCCAGTTGGTGTAAGCTACATAACAACAATAAATATTCTGAGTTGTAAGACCTAGAATTCCAAATTGTAGCAAGAATATTCCAAGGGGAAGTTCATAATGTGTAAGTGCAACAAATAACGTCTCCTATTGAACATGAGATGGTTCCTACTACAAGGTATGATATTTATATAGAGTTAAAAAGTTATGCGTTTCTTGATATGAATGAGAATGAACTTGTATAAGTAGATGAAACTAATTAATTCCATGTCTCCTCTTCGGGAATTGCCAAGGAAATTGAGGGAATAAAGACCACTACAATCTAATGAGTAACAAAATGAAAATCCTATTCAATACTTCTACTCCATCCAATTCCCCCATTATCCCTCTAGACCCAAATTTGAGTGTTAATCCTTATCCTCCCAAACAACCTACACAATATATGAACAATGTTTCCACTTCTAAGAAAAAGATGCCCAAATTAAAAATAGCTAGATCGAGTTAGTTCGTATTGGAATAATTCAAGAAATTAAAGATTAGTCTACCCATAGTGCCTAAAATAAATAATTATTTTTAATAGCCTTAAGGGGTCTCTAGTTGCAGAAAATATAGTTCCTAAAGCTATTGTAAGTACAATGGATTCAACCTTAAAGGTTAAAGAAAGGTACCATACTGAAGTATCCCAAGTTAATACATCCTTGACTGTACTCAAAGAGAAAGTGGATACCCCCCTCTTTCTATTAATGTTGAGAATATTTGGCAATAACTTGAACATATTTTTAGTGGATTCAAGAGCTTCAAGAAATTCCACGCATTTAGTCGTATGTAATGCCTTAGGGTTGACTTCAGCCAACACACATGAAAGTAACTCAATTGGGCAAGACTGAAGTTATAGTCATTGGGGAGCTGATTCAATATATGACTATTGGCTTATCTCATGTGTGTCTTCCATGGAGAGGATTGGAAAATTATATTAGAATTGATAAAAAACCAAGGATGAAGAGGTTAATCAATAAATATAATTAGCCAAAATAAAGTGTTGTACACCAAAACTGGTTTGGGTTCTTATATGATTGAGACAAATCAAGTAGACATTCTAATTTCTCATTGTTCTGAACATTTTCACAATATGGAAAAGGTTCCTTTAAGTACAAAAGTATTAGAAAAAGAATGGTACTTATTTTGACGATGAAGAAGAGAACATGGACATGTTTGGTAATTTCAGAGAGTTCATGTTCAAAAGTGTACGAAAAGGTATGGAGTGTGGAAACCATATTATTATAAAGGACTTATTGTTTCACAATTGGTGTCAAGTTGATAATCCAAGACATTTAGAATTCACATGTTATTAAAATAGATATTGAGTAGATCTGAAGCTAATTATCCAAAATATTTCAATAGAAAAGGAAGAATTTTGCACATACATTATCTAAATAAACATCATTGAAAGATAATAATAAAAACAAGACACCTAATAATGTAAAATTAAAAGAAGATTCTAAGTAAAACCGGTCCAAAAAATAGGTGTGGACACTCAAATTTGATGGGTTGAAGTCCAAGAAGGGTACTAAAATTGGGTTTGAACTAATTAGTCCTACAAGTGAGTCATATCTATCTTATCATAGGTTACAATTTCCTTACATCCTAATAATATTTCCAAATATAATTCCTTGATACATGGATTTTTATTAGCTATAAAGAAAGGTTCCAAATTAGTTTACACTTTTGGTAATTTTGAAATAGTGATTACGCAAGTCAGAGAAATATACATGTCGTGATAAGAGATTGAGTGGATATATGATAGATTCTTGGATTTAATCGAGATATTTGATGCATTCAATATTAGGTAATTTACATATCCCATAATGAATCAGTGAATATTTTGGCGCAAGAAACAAGTTCATTGGAACCACAAGACATGGAGGGATTAAAGAAGTTTAATGTAGAATTAATAGGGGTTCCTTTGATTCGAGACAATATCATAAAGTTTCAAGTGTTTGAGGAGGACAAGCACACCCTATTTGTTATTACTCATTATAATATATTCATTTCCTAAGTGATTGATGAAGAAGAAGTAGACAAAGAAGAAATGGATATAGAGGGAGTGCTCAATTTGAAATATAATACATTACCAAGATGAATGGTGCAATTGGAAAGGTTATTTTATTGGGACAAGATCATTGTATGAAAACATAACACTAAAAATGGAGGTTAATGTGAAATAGTGAACTTGGGAAAAATAGAAGAAGTGAAGAATGGAATCATTAGCTTTGTGTGTACCCTATAATAGGAGGGAATCCTTTAGTCCATGATAGAATATATAGATGTGATTGCATGGAGCTATGGGGTTTTGAAGACATATTATACCTCCATCATCACAAATACTATACCCTTAAAGCTTGGAGTTAAGTCATTCAAACGGGGCCAGAGACCTGTGAATGAACTACTATATTTTCTAATCTATTAGGAAGTTAGAAATTTATTAGAATCCTACATCATTTTCCTTGTTAGAAATTCTATAAGGATATCTAATATGGTTCTGATTAGGAAGAAATATGGACAAATTAGATTGTGTTGATTTCCAAAATCTAAAAAAGGTAGGACAACTATTAATTAACATCAATAGATTAATGGGGTTTTGAAGACATATTATACTTCCATCATCACAAATAGTATACCCTTCAAGCTTGGAGTTAAGTCATTCAGACAGGGCCAGAGACCCGTGAATGAACTACTAGATTTTCTAATCTATTAGAAAGTTAGAAATTTATTAGAAGCCTACATCATTTTCCTCGTTAGAAATTCTATAAGGATATCTAATATGGTTCTGGTTAGGAAGAACAATGGACAAATTAGATTGCTTTGATTTCCAAAATCTAAAAAAGTTAGGACAATTATCAATTACCATCACTGGATTAGGTATTTCAAATAGTGAATGGATCCTAAATGATGTCTTTTCTCAATGGACATTCTTTTTACAATAATATGATTTTAGAACATGAAGAATACTAAAAATATCCTTTACAAGTAAGTAGGGAGTCTTTACTTATATAAACATGTCATTGGGACTGATCAACACTAGAGAAACTTTCTAGCATGATATGGACATTTCTTTTCATGACTTGGTAGGGAAATGCATTATTATTCACATGGATGATTTGAATATATTTTCCAATAAGTGTGAGGACCATGTAAATTATTTGAGGAAGGTATTAGAAATATGCTGACATTATGGTATCTCACTTAGTCCAAAGAAATGCATGTTTAATATAATTAGAGCATGAAATTTCAATTGATCTAGATAGAATTTAGGTAATCCTCTTGAGTTAAATCCACATTCAAGTAAGACAGAGATTAAGTCATATTTTAGAATGATTAAATTATTAGGTTTATAATATAATTTCTTTAGATGGTCAAACCCCTAAATAATATGCTAAAAATAGATGCAAAGATGGAATCAAAACCTCAAGAAAAGAATGCTTTTGAGGAGATTAAACAAGCTATAGCACAAGTAATAGTATTTATGAGCCCTAATTACCTTAAAATATTCTATATTTATTCATTCACATCTGATCATACATGTGCATCCATATTGACATAGAGAAGCGATGAAGGAGGAGAACATCTTATCACATTCATGAGTACTCCTTTGAAGAATGTTGAGTTACGATATCTGAACATAGAAAAGTAAGTGTATGTTCTCATGAAGGCCATTAAGAACTTCAAGCATTACATCCTACAAAATAAAGTATACACTATAGTTATAGATATAGGTTTGAAGAATCTATTGATTTAGAATGAACTCAAAGAGAGGAGAGGAAAGTAGGTTGCAATTATCTAGGAGTGTGACATTGAGATACAACCCATGAAGTTGGTAAGAGGCCAAGAACTAATAAAAACTATAGAAACAAATGGAACTAAGATCATATGACAAAAATAAATACTAGAACATGTTCCATGTGATGATTGGTATGGTGTTATAATTTATTACGTCCTAAATTAGAAATATCTTGCACATCTAAATTAAGTTCAAAAGCATGCACTTATAATAAAAAGTAGTAGATATATACTCAAATGTGTAGTAATCTATCATAAAAACAACAAGGAAATTTACTTATGATGCATAATCCAACCAAAACATAATATATATTGGAAAATTCCATAGCAAGTTTGGAACATGTCATGGTGTGAGTCTAGAAACAACTCATCAAATCTGAGAACTGGTAATTACTTTCCTACTCTATTCAAGGACACTTTGGAACATGTGAAGACCTACCATAAATGTTAAGTTTCCACTATGATAGAAAATACCACTACTATGCCCCTTTAACCTGTCATTGAGGTGAGACCCTTTGCGCAAGCACTCAATTTTATCAATATAATTGATTTCCCCTTCCTTTATGCAACACAGGTACAATCTTACCACTACCAATTCTTGTACTAGGTGGTTTGAAGCTCAAGCTCTTAAAAAATGCATAGGTAATGTTGTCATTAAGTTTTTAGAAGAAAAAATTATCACTAGCTTTGGTTGTCCACATGCATTAGTTTATTATAATGGTCTTTCTTTCACATCTCTCAGTTTTTGAATTTTTCTTTTGAGTAAATATTATATTGAAATTCACAGCTAACTAATACCATCAGGGAAATGGTTTAGTTGAGCATACAAATAAGAACTTGTTAAGTGTCATAAAGAAGTTGTTAGACAAAAATTTGAAGGATTGACATACATAACTATGATTTTACCTTTGGGTAGACCATACTAGAATAAAATATTCCTTAGGTACCTCACCTTACAACCTAGTTTATGGAATATATATTATCTTCCCTGTGCATCTAAAAATTCCCACACTGCAATCTATGCAAGAGTACCTTGGGGAAGATGATAAAATTGAAGCTTAATAATTACAATTAATGTACCTTGACCAAAAATGAGATGAAGCTTTAGAATTATTTGGTGAACATCAAGAAAAGGTCAAATATTGGTTTGATAGACAAGGGAAGACCCAACATTTTTGCATATTTGATCTTGTATTAATTTGGGATAAAATATATAGATCAAAGGGTGAACATGAAAAGTTCAACAATCTTTGGCTTGGTCCCTTTCAAATTTCTGAATATGAGAGAAAATGCATTCAAGTTGAAAAATTTGACTAGTGAAGACATCCCATTGCCCATTAATGGGAAGTGCATCATCATAAATTATAAGAACCCTATTGGTGTTTATAGTTTCATAATTTTTTAGCACCCACCTTAGTGTATTTTCATTTTAACATGTATAATATGACTTCATATGACACTTAATGGACACCTAAGTTCAACTATGGGTCCTATGTTATTTCAATTTCATCAAAACTTGATGTGAGCCCTTATTTCTAGTTTTTCTCCTTTATTATTTATCTTCTTTAATCATTTATTATCCTACATGGTCCCCATGTTACCATTTATGGTTGTTGTGCTTCTTCTCAACCTCAAAATCATCCATACTTCATAATATGAAATCCGCTAGTTATCTGAGGCCCATGGTTTAAATTTGAGCCCTGGTTGGTGGGTATACAAAATCCTAGGTATTCTCTACTCAGGGATAGAATTCATTGGGAATATATACCTTAGGTTTTGGGATAAGATTTGAATCAGGGTCCCTTCTTGGTAATTTAGTAGGGCATTTGGATTTGTGGTCGACACTTCCAAGTTTTAAGCCCCAAAATATTGTGAGAGGTATACAAGTGGCCCATCTCTCCTCATTTTGGTAACCAAGATCAATATTTTCAAGAAATCTCCTACAATTTTGCATCCTAGCATTCTCAAGCAAAGATTTTAAATATTCAATGTGTTTTGAACACAATCTTCTCCATGGATCAATGTTTTTCCCCTCTTTGAATGCCAAGTGAAGGATTTTACTACCATGGAAGAAGATCTATATACATATACATTATTAAAAGTCTTCAACTCTTAAAACTCTTATTTATTTCTCTCAATCAAGCATTATGGAAAAATACTACATTCATTACACAAGGTTTTGTCTTTCATGATTTCCTTTTGGGTTTTTGTGTTAAATCAAAGCTATTACAAAAAAATAATTGATCACATTCAAAGAAACATTTTCATTTCCAAGGTATGATATACTTCATTTTCAAATCTAGCCTTTGCTATATGAAAAAACACTTTCATTTATCTTATTTAATTTTAAGGTTGATTCCAAATAGGGGTTTGATCAAGGAAAAACCCTCTATACAACCTTCTTCTCATTTTTATGTGTGCATGAAAAGGGGGCGAACCTATCATGACTTAACTCATAAAATAAAGGATCTAACAGAAAGACTGCAAATGGATTCAGACAAAATTATAGGGTATATAGTGCCCCAAGTGATCTATACCTAGGAATAGAATTCCCTAGGTGATATATACCTTGAAAATTATCTTCAAATTGAAACTGTAGGTTTATATTATCTTCTAATTACTATTTTAAGTCATTATAGGTTTCTGTCTATTCTCTGTCTATTTGCATTTGTCGTAACTTATTATATTTTCTTATTTATCCTTCTATCTTGGATCACCTCATAATATTCCCCTAAATCAAATCATCCTACTATCAAATCCTCTTAATCAATCATAGTGAAGGATTATTTCACCCTCTTAGTGCTTAATTCCTACTTGACCCTAGCAGGTCATCTTACTTCTAATTGTGCATTACGAAATAGGATCAAACCACTCTGATTCCTTTTTATACTATGCAAGAAGTATCTGAAGCATTACTTCCATCCTTAGGTTCATTTTATTAAATTACTTACAAAATATAGTCTATTAAAAATATAGTGAACTTGGGGGAACTTCTCCTTACTTCCACATGGTGGATAATACCTTGTGTGCATATTGATATAACCGTGACGCCTAGCACAACCCATCATAGCTTAGCACTATATTTTCCTTATCATGCTTTTTAATTGACACATATTTTGAGATACTTGGAATATTTGAACACATGTTATTATTTGAGGGTCTGTAAGATCCCATGCTATGTATTCAGCATTTTTATTATGATGTATACTTACTTATGTGATGCTCTATGTTAGTTAATGCAAATTATTTATATGGTTAAGTTTTAATGATGCAATTTGATGGATATGTATGTTAGATAATATCAAGATGCAGATTGATTAAGATTTATGTTTATGAATTGGATTAAATGTAAATATTGTTTAAATTAAGATGAGTCATTGGATAATGCAAAATGTGAGTGAATGTGTGTTTGATTTACATTATGTATCTTGCTATGTTTATGTGTTGATTTATTGAACCTACTAATGTGTGAAATGAGTGTGCAGGAAATTGACCATGGTTCTAAAATAGGGATACATGGATGGACTTATGTAAATTTCATAATGCTAAGATTCTGTCTATACAAAGAGACATGAACCTAGTTGTATTGTGTTTTATTTGTGAACCTAATATGCATGATTGTATTTAAATTCAATTTTGTAAATGTGTAAATAAGTCATGCCTTATGTAATTATGTTGTGTCACTTGACACATGTGTACTTAATGTGTTGTCATGGCTAGTAAATGTAAATAGTATAGGTTTAAATCTAACCTGGAGCTGCCTAGTATAGTTCCCATGCTTACCCTAGGGTGGAGGGAGATCAGATTGAGTCAAGAGAGTTGAATTTCGTGAGATAACTTTAGCTGGGGTTTAGGAGGGTCAAATAGGCTTCAAGAAGGTAGTTAGGGTTTAATTTAACCACCCCACTTGGTAACCTATGGGTTAGGGGTCAATTTTAGCTCATTAAGAGGCCTAGAATTCATTAATGACACCTTTAAATATCCCATTTAGAAAGTGGCAAAAATCATATTTTAGAAAATTTGGACAAGGTATCTATTCTTTCCCATGTGAGCCTTAGACTTCATTTATGAGGGAGAAGAAAAGTGGAAGGATATGATAGACTTGAGTCACTTTCTCATTAATGAAGAATCAAATATTATTAGAATGGAGCCTTTTTAGGGGTATTTGGGAGGAAAGTTAGGGTTGTTCACCCACTCTCTACTCTTAGAGACATTTTTTAGAATTGGAGGAACTTTGTGTCAGGCCCAAAATATAAGGGAAAAACACAACCAACAATTGTTTTTTAAACTTAAAAGGTCTAACAGTGACAACTATATTTGATGAGGTAACTCTATGTTTACTATGTTAGCTAACACACAAGATAAAACAAAATTGATCCTCAAGGGAATCATGACAGGTGGTGGCTTATCAACATCCCTTGGTGGGTCGATCTGATTAGGTTTTCTAGCTTGTTGATAATGAGGTGAGATAAAACTTAATTTAATTTTAACTTAATAATGATGTTTGATCAGCAAGGAGTTCGCATTAACTTGATCTATTTAAGTTCACATTAAATGCTAAGAAGGCCACTATAGCTTCGATAAACATTAAAGTTTTGCGATGGTTCCTTAGGATTAATAGGGTAACAAGACTATTATTACGCAATTAAACTTAGTTACATTTAGTTAAGTCTCCTAGGGTCAATTAAGAGTTTTCCCTAAATAAGAGCTCTTTGCATTTAAATCGCAAAACTCACCCATTTGTACAATCTTAATTAGTTCGCCTATAATAATTAAAAAGGGAACTATAGGGTTCGACTAACATTAGCCATAAATTTAAATTTTATTAAACTTATAATATTATTTTCTCATTAATTTAATTCATACTTCAAATTTTTACTAAAATCCCCCCCTCCAAGACTGATTCACTAAATAAATTTAGAAAGAAAACACTTGTTATTAACTAAGATAATATTTCCTTAGTTTTAAATAATTAAACCCACATATAAGTTTATTTAAAATAAACTACCATCTAAATGGTTTATAAAAGACAACTATACAATTAAGGTTCTATATCTTTTAATAATAAATTAATCCTCTTATTAAGTTACTACCACTACAATTTTTGTTAAACGTTTACACCAATAGACTATACTAATAGTTTTATTAAAAATTAAATTTCCATCAAAATTTATTTAATAACCCTTTAATTTCATTTACTAAAGTTTATATTTTACCCAATACATCATAAAAGAAAATGATTAATTTAGACTCAGAATTTAAATTACACTCCTAAAAATAAATTAAAATTTAATTTAATCCCACTAACACGTGATTTGGGTTTGCCCTAACCCTAATTCAAATTAGGCTTAGACCCGAAATTCAAATTTTATTTTAACAACCCTAAAATTGTTTTATTTAAAAAAATAAAGTACAAAACCCTAATCCAAAATTTACTCTCTAAATTTTTTTCGTTGTAGGTGATGGTGGAGCTTCCATGGAGGTTCAAATTTGAATGTTGCAGATGTTGGGTATATATATATATATATATATATATATATAGTTTTTAATATAAACATCAGGGGACTGTGTTTTTTTCTTTGGGTAACTATGACCACAGGTTTAGCTTTTAATACTTTGGCCTCTGCATTTTTTGCTGCCACAGGGAAACTTGTGCAATGGTGCTCATTCTTTTTTTAAGTGGCAGCTAAGGGCGGCTTGTTTCATGTTGCCAAAGGGCAAGGGTTTCTCCCTTCGCGCTGTTGTGGGGTCACAACACAATGGTGTTGCATGCAGCAGAAAATGTTGCTACGGTAGCCCCACGACTGCTTCCCAATAGTCAGGGGTGGGGGAGCCATCTCCCTTCCCCTCCGTGGCCTCCTTCAATGGAGGGCCCATGGGGTGGGGCTTCGGCCTCCCCCCCGTACCCTAATTTTTTAAAATAGGGTTTTTTAAATTTTGATTTTTTTTGTTTAGTATTTTTAATATGTTTTTTCTTTATAAAGTTTGTACTTAAGATATATATATATATATATATGCAAAAAAGGAAAGAATTAACAACTAATAACATATAAATTTTAGTATGAGAGGTGTGTGATGGAGCGGGGAGGAGAGCAAGGAGGAGGACATATGCCAAATTCAAATTTGAATTTGAGCGGGACTGGTGCAAAGGAAGTAGTTGTTGGGCCTTCCATGGTGCACAGTAAACTGGAGGAAGCTGAGGACAAAGGGAAGCAAGGAAAGGATCCCGATGCTACAGAAACACCTGGGGACCCAGGCAGACCCAGACCTAGAGTCAGTGGATCAAAATGAAAGCAGTAAAAAGTGGTCTTCCCTCTTTGGAGTCAAACCGATGGGTAAGTCTTTTTTACCACTTGTTAAGAATATTTCAAACCCATCCCAAGGGAGATTTTCCATTGATATACCTGACCAAATAATTGATCATACCATTGCAAGAATGGAAAACTCTTTGGTTGGGAGATTCCTAGGGGTTAGACCCAATATTGAAGTTGTGCGAGCTTATGCCTCCCGAAAATGGGATTTGAAAGGGCAAGTGGATGTGATGGCTATGGAAAAAGGATGTCTATCCTTTTTTTTCCTGTGAAGAGGATAGAATGAAGATTTTATGAAATGGACCATGGATGATAGGAAAAAATACCTTGATCCTTCAAAAATGGTGTCCCAATCTTGTCTTTGAGGATGACTTTGGTAAACCAAGTGTTGGTTTGGGTTAATCTTCTTGGCCTACCTCTGGAGTACTAGATGGAGGATATATTTGCAAGAATAGCCAACTCCTTTGGGGAACTGTTATCCATAGACCTTGTTACAACTTCAATAAGAAGACTCACATATGCTAGGATCTATGTGGGGATAACACAAGACACCGATATGCCTGAGAAAATAAACATGCACTCATATGAATCTATCCCCTTTGCATGCTTTCATTGTAAGAAAGTAGGGAACTGGGCAAAGAAATGTCCATCTAAGGATAACCAAAGAAAGATAAAGAAATGGATACCTATTGGTAAGGTGAAGAATGATGGGGGAGAAACTTTGAGGGTTGTCCAACTTAAAAATAGAGATGAAAAGGTTTAGACTTCATAAACTGGTGAAGAGAGTATGGTCAATGACCAAACAAATAATGGCATCTCTGAGAGTAATGAAAGCCCATAAGAACAAGCGGAGGAATGTGGTAATGAGGGTGAAATACAGGTATAAGGAAAGCAAGAAATGATAGAAAAAGAAGCCAAAGAGGGGGGAGCTATTAAGTTACCTAGCAACCCTAAAAATTTCAATCAATCAGCGCAGAGCCCAGAGGACACAAGCAATCATCACAAAGTAGAGGAGGAATTAAAATGGCAGGATGCTCAAAAGTGCTTAATTTTAGGCCAAGGATCCTTAGATTCATCACAGACTTCACCCCAGGTGATAAGAAGTGCAATCTCAGATGTAAAAACGCCAATATGGGGAGATGCTGTGTCCATCAATCAGGCTCTAAAGGGATACTAGAGTGAATTTGATGATGGGACAAAGGCTCATGAGGAGGAAAAAAATCAAAGAATAACAAGAGAAAGAACAACAAGCCAGTGAGAGGAACAAGGAGTAACAAAATCGGGTATGTGGGAGGAATGATGTCTTCTCATGGTTGACCTTTGCACTAGAATAAGTGCCAAGGAGACTAAGAAGAACATAGTGGATGGAAGCTAGTTGACCATCCTAGAGGTGGGATCATTTGTTAAGGTATGAAGATTATCTCTTGGAATATAAGGGGATTAAATAACCCCCACAAGAAAGATATTTTTATAAATATGATTAGGGATAATAGGCCAATTTTTTTTTTTTAATTCAAGAAACTAAAATGCTTAAGGAAAAAGTGGAGAAACTTAGATTTTTTAAGAATGACAATATCTGTGGGGGTGACTCTGAAGGTGCTTCGGGTGGTATTGCAATAGTGTGGAACTATGATATCATAAAAGGTGATGTTATATTTCAGGGAACAATGTAACTTGTATTATATTTAGTCATCTTAAGGATAGTACTTCTTGGGTGTTGACCAATATCTATGCTCCTAGTACTAAAAAGGGAAGAGAGGTTTTTTGGGAGAAGTTGTCCTCTTTGAGAAAAAGTTTTAGTTATGATGAATGGATAGTTATGGGAGATTTTAACACTCCACTAAAAGAAAATGAAAAAATGGAGGAAGCCTAACTAATTTGGAGAGAAGAATGGACCTCATGAATTTTATTGATGAAAAAATCCTCCATGATATTGAGCTACATGGTATTAACTATACCTAGACAAATAGAAGGAATGGAGAAGATCTTATTTAGGTTAGACTTGATAGGGCCCTCATTAGTAATGATTGGTTTACCCATTAGTATTGTTCGTTGTCTTCCCATGTGCGAGTTGGGTTAGACCATAATCCTATCACTTTCCTAGCGGATCCCATTTCTAGGAAAATGATTTTCTTTACAGATTTGAGAAGATGTGGACTTTGCATCCACAATTGGAATAAAAAATTGAGGAATGGTGGAAGATTAATATTAAAGGAACAACTATGTTTATTTTGGAAAAAAACTTAAACATTTCAAGGAGAATATTAAAGTTTGGAATAAGGATACTTTTGGCAACATCTTTTCTACCAAAATAAATATTTGTTTGGAGTTGAAGGCCGTTAAATATAGTATACAACATGAAGGTTATGATAAGATACCAAGAGATTAGGAAAATGAGAAATTAGTAGAGCTCCATGACATAATATCTAAAGAAGAAACTTTTTGGAGACAAAGATCCAGAAAGATCTTCCTGAAGGAAGGGGATAGGAATACCAAATATTTTTTCTTGACTACCCTTAAGCACAAAATGGCTAACAAAATTTCCAATCCTATCATAAATGCTACTTAGTCTGATGATGAAGATGCTATCAGAATGGAGGAATTTTTTTTTTTTCAAAACCCTCTCCAACAGGATAAAGATCTGGATCAAGAGGAACAAAGGGATTTTCTGGACTGTATTCCCCAAATCCTAAATGACCACCACAATGCTAGTCTTAATGCCATCCCTTCTAATGTTGAAATTGAAAAGGTTGTTTTATATTTTGATGGGGACAAAGCTCTTGGCCTAGATGGTTATCCTTTATTATTCTTCCAGAAGTACTAGGCTATTATTGAAAGGGATGTTACAAATGCTGTTAAAGAATGTTTTGGATCTAGAAAATTGTTGAAGGAATTGAATGACACTTTTATTGCTCTTATCCCAAAAAAAAAGGGGCTGATAGAATGGATAAGTTTAGGCGAATAATTTTATGTAATACAACCTATAAGATTATATCTAAGGTTCTTACCACAAAGATTTTTTCTATTCTCTCCTCTCTTATATCTTGGTAGAGAAATGGTTTTGTTCCAAGCATATAGATCATGGATTCAATTATCTCCATACATGAAAATGTGCATTCACTAGTGGCGTCTAAGAAGGAGGGCTCCATTCTCAAACTAGATTTATCAAAAGCCTATGATAGGGTTGATTGGGACTTTCTAATGAAATTAGTAATGACTTTTGGATTTAGCAAGAAAAGTACATATCTTATTTACCAGTTGATCTCATCTAGTACTTTCTCTGTTCTGGTTAATGACTCTCCCAATTCTTTTTTCAAATCCTCCAGGGGTCTGAGGTAGGGGGACCCCCTCTCTCCTATACTCTTCATCATAATGTCTGATTGTTTGGGTAGGTACATGAAGAATTTAGTTATGGAAGGGGATTTCAAAGGCTTGAATCCTTCTTCTGCCATACAAGTCTTTTCCCATCAACAATTTGTTGACAACTTGGTTGTTATGGGGGAAGCGTCAATTAAAAATGCAACCAACATAAAAAACACGCTGACTAAATATGGGATAGGTTCGGGGTAACTTATTAATTGGGGAAAGAGTTCTATGTTTTTCTTTAGTGTTCTTGAATAAAGACAACTAAGAATTCAGAGAATTTTGAGATGTGATATGGAGACTCTACCGGGAACTTACCTTGGTCTTCCCTTATGCTTAGAACCCCTAGAGTCTTTTTGGAGTTCTATAGTGGAAAGATATCATAGTAAACTCACCGGATAGAAAGGTATGCTATTGAGCCAAGAATGTAAGATTCATATTTTAAGATCTACCGTTCAAGGTCTTTCCTCTTTATGCCTTGAGTATCTTTAAAATACCTAAGAAGTTTGGAGAAGCTATTGAAAAAATCCAAAAAAAATTTCTTTGGACTGTGATGGAAAAAAATAAAAGGATAGCCCTAATTGCTTGGGATAAGGTTTGTAGACCGGTTAACAAAGGGGGGCTTGGATTACACAGAATCAAACACCTAAATGATCACCTTCTAGCGAAACTTATATAGAGATATTATAATTCTAAGGGAGAATGGACCTTGATATGGGATAATAAATACAATAAGGAGTGTCCTAACCTTGTTAGCTTTCTTGGTAGTGACAGTGGTACTAGAGAATCCTTTATATGGAGAAATGCTCTTAAAAATAAGGAAATCATAAGAAAAGGTGTCAAATGGAAAGTTGGAAATGGAAGAAATGTGTTTTTTTGGGATGATGACTAGATAATGCAAAATCCCCTCAAGGAATGCCCTGGATGGAAGAAATTTGAGGACCGGTGCAAGCTAAGATTTGGGAGGAAAGTTGCTGACTACTGGGATAGGGATCACCGGAAGGACCTAACAGTTATTGATAATTCTTTGGGACAACTCAATAAATTTATTAATTTTTTTATTTTGATTAAGGAAGAAGATATCATAATATGGAAGTATAGCCTGAATGGGAACTTTACTATCTCTTCTCTGTATCACCAGGAGTATGAGAATCTTAATGATCCATGTTGGGCCAAAGCATGGATTAAGGACCTTACCCCTAAGGTAAATGTTTTCTTCTATATTTTGCTGCAAAAAAAGGTTCTGAATAATGATAACTTGAAAAAATAGGTGTTATAATTATTAATAGATGTTACTTATGTAATCAGGATGAGGAGAAGGTTAATAATATGTTTCTTCACTATCCCTATGTGAGAAATATTTGGAAAAATGTTTTAAAATCCTTAACATTGAGTGGGTTTTTCCAGAGGACATGCAAAGTTTTTTCAACTCTTGGAACCCTCCGTCAAAGAATGAAACTGTGGTAAAGGTGTGGAAGTTCATTCTTCCCTATGTTTGCTGGGGGTTTGGAAAGAAATGAATGAGAGATTTTTTAGAAACAAAGTGTCTAGTGAAAAAGAGGTCTTCCAAAAAATCAAGAGAGTTGTCAAAGAAAAAATGTTATCTTAGGGAAAGGTTTATGGAACCGTTAAATGAGGATGATAAAATTTTCTTCAATAATTGGAAAATTAAAGGTAATTTAAGGGATTGTAAGAATAAAAAAATGAGAGAATTTGCAAGATGAGACTGCCCTCCTACAAGATGGATCAAAGTTAATTTTTATGGGGCTTCGAAAGGGAACCCGGGGGTGGTTGGGTGTGGTATAGTTATAAGAGATGAACATGGAGTATGCAAGGGAATTAAAGCTATTCCTTTAGGAATTCAAACTAACCTTTTTGCTGAGGCGAATGCTACTCTCCAAGGGTTAATCCTTGCTAGTGAAAAAGGTTGTAATATGTTATGGCTCGAGGGTGACTCCCTTAATATAATTAATGCTTAAATAATGAAACTCCCGCTTCTTGGTAAATACATAACATAATGAAAAAATATAAAGGTATAATTCATTATTTCAAAGGTTGTGTGATATCGCATAACTATAGAGAGACAAAAAAAATTGCTGACTGGGCTACTAACATGGTGTGAAAAATGGAGGTGACGATGCATTGGCATGATGGGGACGACTTGCCACATCAAGAAAAATCATTAATGGATAGTGACCAGCTGCGAAGTAGACAAAAAATATTATAAATGGTTAGTCTAATGAAGATATTTAATTCTGAAGTGAAGTGTCATTATTACCATTTATGGAGAAAGTACATCTTTGTGATTACAAGCTGGATTTGGCACGGATTCTAGGTATTTTTGGCAAGTTTGAGAGCGGTCAGTTTAATTCTTAACAACATTACTAAAAATCACAGACAAACTAATTTTCTTCAGACTGCTAATATGGGTGGAAGTAAGAAGCGCTTTGAACTTGTTAACTATGAGGAATGGAAGGAAATGAAAAAATCTTGGAGTATCTTGAAGGAAGGAGGGATGAATATTTTTATGGAGCAACTTCATGGAAGAAACCCTATCGTGTCAAGGAAATTCTTTAAAACATGGAAAAATGGAAAGGTGATGGTGGGGAACCAGCTCATGGAGGTCACGGAGGAGATTATTGTAGAGGAAACAAGTATGAGAATGAACAAGCTTAATTTCTACATAGATAGAAGCATTTTTGACAAGGCTTGGGAGAAATTTCTGACTTCTAAGGAGGAGAAGGCAAGATTGGTGAGATTTGACACCTCCTACCATAACCCCAAACATATATCTAGGATGTGGAGGTATGTGATATATGAGATTATTTTCTACATTACACTCGATGGTAGGTTCACAAGAGCTTATGGGCACCATTTCATACTTCTGAATCACTTTAGGCACAATGTGAAAATTAGTTTGCCTTCTTATCTTCTTATCTCATTGGATTTTACTATTACTAGTTTGCAAAAAGACCCAAAAGGTGACCATGCCTCTCACCAGGGTCTCATGCTTCTAATCTATGACTTCCTCAAAAATAAAAAGGTGGAGGGACCTCTCTTGAAGAAGATTGAGAGGGACAAGGAGGAGATGGAAGGTGAAGAGGAAGATATTATGTATGAGGAGGAGATGAAGGAAGAAGATGAGACTCCTCAGGGGTATAAAAGACCTAAGAAAACAACTAAAAAAGGTTCCTCATACAAGAGAAACCAGAAGAAGACTACTGTGGAGGAATTTGAAATAAAGAAGGAGATAGAAGATGAAATTCCTCAGGGGAAAAAAAATACCTAAGAAAATAATGAAAAAAGGATCCTCTTCCAAGAGAAACAAGAAGAAGACTACTATGGAGGACTCTGAAATAGAGAAGGAGACAGAAGATGAAGAGTACGAGGAGAAACTAGAAAAAGAGGTTAAGAAAAGGAAACGTGGGGAGGTAATGGGTTATAAAAATATGAGAGCCCAAAAAGGTAAAAAATCTAGCAAAAGAAGAATTGACATGTCCTCGAACGAGGAGGATGAGATGGAAAATAAGTAGAGCATTGAGGCTAACTTCAGAGAGGAATTTGGGGAAGAGAATAAGGAGGATAACAGAGACAATAAGGATGCAGACCAAACCTCCATGTTGAACAAAAAGACTAATTGGTAGAAGGATGTTGACCAGATTGTGGAGGAAACAGTTAAAAGTATAGAAAAAGATGCAATGGAGAATGTGGCAAAAGATATCCTTGCTAATGAGGACATTGGTAAGGGTATTAATGTTTCTAATGAAATTAAGATTAGCAAGGATTGTATTGTGGATTTTACATGTGCTTTGGGTAAAATGTTGGATGATACTGCCAATGTTAAAAAGAAAATGGAGATAATGACAGCTGAGGTCAATATCATAAAAAAATTAGCATTGGGGATAAACTTGTTGTTGTCTGTCTAGAGGAGATGAAAGATGCGGTTGGGAGATCCAAATCCCATGTGGAAATGGTTAAAAAGTATGCAACATGGAAAAGAAATTGAAGGAAAGAGCTGATAGGGCAGTGGAATATGAATTTGTATGGAAAATCAATATATCGAATAACAAAGTGGAAAAATTGGAGGATATTATGCGCAAGATTGGTGAGAAATGTCTGGCAAGCTTAAAGGCGTATATTGGTCATGCGAAGATTCTAATTGAGAAGTTGGAATAGGACAAAAGGAATAAGGATGACAAAGAGGGGAAGGGAATCATGGGACCTGGAAAATGTATGCATGCTAGCACTAGGAAGTTGAGCCCAAAGGATGACAAGTAGACTGAAGATCTCAAGAACTCTGTCAGTCAGATGCAGATTATGGTTGTCCAGGCATATGAAATTATGGATGGCATGTAGCTGTCCTATTTTTGGTCCTATCTTTTTGCTGTCCCTGTTCATATTTTTAGATCTTTGGGGATTTTTGTTAGGTTTCTAGCCCGCTGGGATTTTTTTCTTTCCTTTCTCAGTGCTTCGGCACAACTTCAGCTGATCTTTATTGAATATTTGTAAAACTCTTTTTATAGGTTTTGGGTCCTTGTAAAACCTATTTTTACGTAATCAGAACATCTAAATTTTAGTAGCTAGTAATATTTGACCTACCAAATGTATATACATAATAATGTAAATGCGCACGCGTGCGCACACACACACACACACACATATCCACAAAATATAGGCAACATGTTAAGAAAAATCAGCAACTATTATTTGCATAGAATTTAAGTACTATAGGATAAGTCTACCAATGAAAATCAGATTTCTTTTTGACATAAGCAAAGTAGTTCAAATGTAAAATTTATTCCTTCTCTTTTCTACAATGCAACATATTTTGATAAAAGGGAGAGATAGGAAATAAAGAACTTTGTTTTTTAAACTAGCATTCCTATTAAGGGAAAGTAACAATTTTATACAATGTTATATGCGATTTCTTTTCACTTCTAACAATAAACTCTTTCTTTCAATATTACAATACTAAAATAAAACATAGGAAATCCTTTATAAAAAGGATACAAGCGCTATGGCTTGAAATATTTTACAAATGTTTACAAGACTACATATCCTTTTCACATAAACTTTGCAACAAGAAATACAATAGGAATACATTCTCTTTCTTCTACCTTTCATGCCTTCAAGTCTTTTCCATAATAAAAAAACCTGCAAGAGAAAAAATGGTTGACCATGGAGGCTTACCTCCCAACCTAGGTCTTTACAAGACCTCCCACGAGCTTGGGGAACCGAGGATGAATGGGTACAAACATAACCATACAAGAATACACAAAAATACAACTACAACAAGAACACCCATTTCTCATGCCTTACACATTGGATCACCTTGAACCCATGAATAGGGGTGAAGGTGGAACATAAACCCAAGTAGGAGAATACTAGTACAAAGTAATCATGCCTTCAACAAGTTTAAATAACTCCAAGAGAAATGCCTCACATGGGTAATATCATAACAAAATCCTCCCATTTCACATTCAAAACCTTCCCTTATCACCCCCAAATGTGTAGTACATCAAATGGAAACATGGAGCCCATACTCCATGCCATATCCCTCTCCTCCTTGAGGAGAGACTCTACACTATTTGGGCATACCCAAATCCTCCTCCCTCAAGGCTCTCTTCCCTCCCAAGGGTGAGTGTAGCCTTGAACACCCATAAAAAAACAAAGGAAAACAAAGGAGAGCAACCAAAAAGAACACAAAGAAATCTATGAAAGAAGATTGAAGCTTCGCAACAAAAAAACCATACTACATTGCTACATTGCACATACACAACATACACAAAAATGAGAACATGGTTATTCCATGATAGGAGCACCAACCTTCCTCCAAGCTATGGAAAAAATGAAAGTTGAGTTGAGCTTTTCCCTCATTTATCTTTTCCTTCCTTCACCAAAATCACCAAGTTGACCTAGAAGTCTCCAAGTTTGGAGAGTGAGAAATCAACCTCCAAACTCTTCCAAAATTCCACTAAAAGGAGAAATATAGCCTAACTTTCTACCTAACCTTCAAGATGAATGGCCACTCTTTCAAATTTAGTCACTCTCAAAGAAGGAAACTTTTCAAAGGTCAAAATTGAGGTTTGGGCATCGTATGGGTAAAAATTTAACCCCCAACCCATAGTATACCTATTGGGATATCTAAATCCAACCCTAACTAACCTGTAGGGATTCATTTAACCCCCCAAAAGTCTACTAAGAGTTGACTTGCAAAAATGCAAAATAGGATTCCCTCCAAAGGCACAAAAACCAAGATACCCCACCTAGGAACTCTACAAGATGACTCTTAGGTAAGAATCTACTTAATTACAACTCACTTGGTCATGCCACCTCACATGTACATGTGTCAACTGACACCACAAAAGAAAACACTGTTGATGACAATTATTCAATTGTGTATTGTCATTGATGTTTGCACAAATATAGTGATGCTTACACAAATGTCTAATCCTATCTGAGCACAGTTAGTGTATGCCATTCTCTCTCGGGCATTGAAGAAGACCAAAGTGATTTTTAGTTCTAACCGAGTTCACTCGGGCATTACAGTATTGGTCAGGCATTGAAGGATTACAATGTTAACCAAGTTATGCTTTTAGTGTCACCCGACAAACATTAGTTTAAATTTTATGGTTAATTGGTTATATGCACCCGACAAACTTAAGTTTTATTATTTATTTGGAAGGTTATTCAAGCCAACTTGTTAAGGCTTATCATATATATATAAGGTCAAGTGTGGATTGAATGTATGTAAGAAGTAAGATGTGTGTGAGTTTATGATATGAAGTGTGGAGGCGAAATCAGATGAGATTCTGATTAAGGACAAAACATACAGAGCTGCAATAGAATATTTGATCAGTGAGGATCTAGTTTAAAGCCAGACTTAGAGATGTAAATCAACAAAGATAGTTGCTTCATAAGATAGGTCAATCCCTTGTTACTCTCTAACAATTGTAGCAGTGATCCAAAATCTCTTTACAGAGTAGACTTAACAGTTTTTTGTAAATCCTCTCACAAGGTGACATTTCTACATTGAAGTGTTTGAAGAAATCTAACAAGGCCACTCCTTACAGGGTGATTAAATCCTCTAATAGAGTCACACCTAACAGTGTGTATTGTAACCTTTAACAGGGTTGGCTCCTAATAGGGCTCACTTCAGAAGAGTGAAAACAGTAACAAGTTACAATTGGTGTTTTTTCCCATATTGGATTTCCATGTTAAATATTGGTGTTATCTGTGTATATTTTATTTGCTTTATGCTTTATGTTTATGCAATTAATCACTAAAGGATAATCATAGTTAATATCTTAAGATTGCTATGTTAACTGAGTGACAGTATAATATCTATTTTAACCAAGAAACAATGATAATTTTGATTAAGACATCTAAGGAATTTGGATTTATTTTTGTGGTAAATAATTCACCCCTCCCCTCTCATTTACTCAACTCATTTCCAAAAATAGGTATCAGAACATTTGGTGCTTTCAGGGAAGGTTTCAAGGCCTAAGCTAAAGATAAGATATATCTTACAAAAGGGAGATCCCCAAGCTTAACAAAGACAACTTCGTTGCATGGAAAGATTTGATGAGGCCACATCTATCTACTATTGGAGACATTGGTTTGCAATTTCTAGATCACAAGTATGTGGAACCACCGAGACCTATGTCTGTGGATCATATGATGGACATGAAGAATCAAAACATAATGATGATTGATATAGCTTCCTCACTCAGCTATTCTAAATTTGATGAATTCAAGGACTGCCATACTGCCTATGATATGTGGAAGAAAATACATGATATACATGGAGGAGATGACAATGTAAAGAGAGCCAAAGCATAAAGTCTCAGAGGTAATTTTGATCATATAAAAATGAAAGAAGGAGAAGACATTACAAAATACAGTGAAAGAATCAAGAAAAGTGTCAGTTCTATCAGAGTTACCGATGGAAAAATTAAAGACAAAGTAGTGGTTAGTAAGGTATTGAGAAATTTACTTCCTATTTATGCTATTAGAGTTTTAGCTATTCAAGAGATGAGGTGCAGTAATGATATAACTCTAGATGCATTGGTTGGAAGGCTAACAACTTTTGAGTTGGAAAATTTTGACAATTATTCTCCTAATCCTAGCAATTTTGAGTCTGTATTCAAAGCTAAAATAAACCTTGGTAAGATGGATAGAAAATCAAAAGGAAAACAAATTGACAATGATAGTGATGATGATTTTGATGATGAAGATTTGGAAATAATTGAAGCATTAATTGTAAAGAGAGCTACCAAAGGAAAGTACAAAGGAATAATACCATTGATTTTCTTTTCATGTAATGAGGTTGGTCACATTGCCGCTAAGTGTCCAAACAAAGAAGACAAAGATGAGAAAAAGTTCAACAAGTACAAAGGCAAGAAGGGTTTCAAGAGTTATAAAAGCCACAAGGACAAAGGTAAGAAATCTTGTTATATTGCAAAATATTCTGATAGTGATGAAGATGAAGATGAAGATGAAATGGTTTACATTTCTATTAAGGATGAGTCAGAAAATGAAGATAATGAAAAGACTGCACTTTACTCCCATATTAGCAAGAATGACACTTGGATACTTAATAGTGGTTTTTCTCACCACATGAATGGTGATAAAACTAAATTTGAAGATGTTGAGCACTATGATGGTGGGAGTGTTAGTTTTGGGAATGATGAACCTTGCTACGTCAAAGGTAAAGGTTGTATTTCTCTAACAGAAGGAATCAAATGTGAAAATTCTTATTGGGTTGAAGGACTAAGGTGTAATCTACAAAGTGTGGCACAAATGAATAACATTGGTTTCAAAGTAGAATTCATGAATGGTAAAGCCAAGTTCCTGGATTGTAAGGGAAACCTAGTTGGAACTGGCAGGAAAACAAAACGTAATCTATTCTATCTTGATCTCATTGAAAGTTCATGTTTTATTGCACAAGTAGAAGAAAGTTGGTTATGGCATAAAAGGTTGTGTCATGTGAATTTTTATAACCTGGTCAATATAAGAAAGAACAAAAGAGTAAGAGGCATTCCTATTTTGAAGAAACCTGAATTAACAATATGCAAACAATGTCAAATTGGGAAGATGGGCAAGACTAGTTTCAAGAGAAAGAATTACAATACAGAAGAAGTCTTGGAGTTAGTGCATACTAATTTGTGTGGACCAATTGGAACAAAAAGTTACATAGGTGAGAAGTATTTCATTCTATTTGTTGATGACCATTCTAGAATGATGACTATTATGTTTCTTAAAGAAAAATCAAAAGCTTTTCAAAAGTTTAAGTGATGCCTTGCCAGAGTTGAGAAGGAAACAGGAAAGAAACTTAAATGCTTAAGATCTAACAAAGGAGGTGAATTCATTTATAATGAGTTCAATAAATTCTGCAATGAAAGAGGAATCAAGAGACAAGTATTTTCCCTAGGTACACCACAACAAAAAGTGATAGCAGAAAGAAGAAATAGATCTATTATGGATTGTGCAAGAACCTTGATGATTGAAAAGAATGTTGCAACCAAATACTGGAAAGAAGCCATCAGCACTGAAATTCACACCTTGAATAGAGTTCAACTAAAGAAAGGTACTGACAAGACACCTTTTGAATTATGGTATGTCTATAAACCCATTGTTCGTTATTTCAAAGTATTTGGAAGTAAATGTTACATCTTGAAGGAAGCAAGAAATGGAAAATTTGATGTAAAAGGTGATGAAGGTATATTCCTAGGCTACTCCTGCAAAAGAAAAGCATATAAATGTTTGAATATTACTACTCATAAAGTCATAGAAAGTGTACATGTAAAGATTGATGAGTTTGCAGAGAGAAGTGAAGAATAGAGCAGTAAAGAGCTTGAGGACTACATAAACTTTGTGTATTATGAACTTGATACTATACCTAAGACACATGCAATGGTGATTTGACAAAAACCATGTCAACCACTGAATTCATCAACACAAACCTTGTTGCAACCTATGCAACCCGAGATGATAACTAAAGAAATTGAGTCTCAGACTGAAGAAACTGAGTCATAGACAGAGGGAACCAACTTGTAGACAAAGGAACCCAAGTATCAGACTGAGGCACCTGAGTCTAAGATAGTGGAACCTGAGTATGATTTGGAAGAGAAGAATAGAATGTTTGAACATGGTGAACCTAGTGGATCAAGCCCATAATCAAAGAGGAAGGAACCTATACTTGCAAAATATGTTAGAAGACATCATGCACCTAAGAAAATAATTGGAGATCAGACAGAATGTGTAATGACAAGGAACAAAATTAAAGGTACATGTTTGCTTAGTGAAATTGAACTTAGATCTATTAAAGATGCATTGAATGAAGAAAGCTAGATAGAAGCCATGAATGAAGAGATTGAGCATATAGACAAGAAAAAAACCTGGAATCTTGTACCTAGATCAAAAGACAAGAATGTGATTGGTACTAAGTGGGTTTTCAGAAACAAGATGAATGAAAAGGGCGACTTTTCCAGAAACAAAGAAAGATTAGTGTGTAAAGGATATGCTCAAGAAGAGGGTATTTATTATGGAGAAAATTTTTCTCCTGTTGCAAGACTTGAAGGAGTCAGAACTCTTCTAGAATATGCCACACATAAAGGATACAAGGTATACCAAATGGATTTAAAATCTGCATTCCTGAATGGAATTCTTGAAGAGGATGTCTATATTGAGAAACCTAAAGTTTTTGTTGATCCTAACAAAAAGAATATGGTTTGCAAATTGCACAAAGCCTTGTATGGACTGAAGCAAGCTCCTAGATCCTGGTATGAAAGATTGCATGGTTACTTAGTAAGTATTGGATTTCAGAGATCTAATGAAAATAGTAGCTTGTATATCAAAGAAGGACCTCAGAACAAGATACTATTAGCAGAGATATTTGTTGATGATATACTATTTACTGGATATGATGATTTATGCAAAGCATTCTCCAAAGCTATGAGTAAGGAATTTTAGATGTCTATGTTTGGAAAAATCAAATTCTTTGTTGGTTTACAAGTTTATCAGATGAAGGATGGTATCTACATTACTCAGTCTAAATACATTAGAGAGATACTGAAGAAATTTGGAATGAAAGACTCTAGTCCAGTTGGGACACTTATGTCTACTAGACATAAGTTGTCTAAGGATGATGACTCAAAGGAGGTAAATCAGACTACCTACAGATCCATGATTGGTAAAATTCAATATTTTTTTCACACTAGACCTGATATTGCATTAGCAGTTGGTATTGTTGCAAGGTTTTTAGCTAATCCTAGAGAGAATCATTTGATGGCTATCAAAAGTATTCCAAGATATCTTAAGGGTACTGAAGAGTATGGATTATGGTATAAGAAAGGAGGAAACTTTGTTTTGAAGAATTTTACTGATGCCGATTAGGCAGGAAGTGTTGATGATAGAAAGAGTACAAGTGGTGGAGCATTATTTCTTGGTAAGAGGTTAGTCTCTTGGACTAGTAAGAAACAAAATTTCATTTCTCAGTCTATAGCAGAGGCAAAGTATGTTGCTGCAGCATTAAATTATTCAAATATCATATGGTTCAAACAATTATTGTTTGGTATGGAGGAAATCAAAGAACCAGTTATTATCTACTGTGACAACACTAGTGCTATTAACATTTCAAAGAACCCTGTGATGCGTACTAAGACCAATAATATATCAATAAAGTATCATTTCTTGAGAGAATTGGTTCAGGAAAAAGAAGTAAGGTTGGAATATGTGAATACTAAAGAACAAATTGCAGACATATTCACAAAATTGTCACCTAAGGATGCATTCTTGTATCTTAGAGGAAAGATAGGGGTGATTCCCCTAACTGAGGCTCACTAATGGATAGATTAGTGATGCATAAACTGAGCCACATAACAAATTTAACATGTTGATTTAGATTGTCAGAGCTTATTGCATATGAATCAGTACAAACAGGTAAATTACAACTCCATTGGATGTGTATTGGATGGTGTCTTTGGCATTGGTTGTCAAAGAGGGAGAGATTTTTGATGTCATTCCAAAAGAAATTATTAAGGGAAATATTATTGATGACAGAGGGAGAAATTTTTATCAGAAACAGAGGTTAATGTAAGAGGGAGAAATCTGTATTTCAGTGATTGTGAAGACAAAGGGAGTTTTCTGGATGAGAATCAGAATGAAGCTAAGGACATTAATAAAATTTTATCCTTGTTACTATTGCTCTATAATTCTCGTATTATGACATGTTGTGTTTCCATCAATTCCAAAGAGGGAGATTGTTGATGAAAATTATTCAATTGTGTATTGTCATTGATGTTTACACAAATATAGTGATGCTTACACAAATGTCTAATCCTATCCGAGCATAGTCAGTGTATGCCATGCTCTCTTAGGCATTGAAGAAGACCAAAGATATTTTTAGTTCAAATCAAGTTCACTCAGGCATTACAGTATTGGTCGGGCATTGAAGGATTATAGTGTTAACCGAGTTATGCTTTTAGTGTCACCTGACTAACAACAATTTACATTTCATGGTTAATTGGTTATATGCAGCCGACAGACTTAAGTTTTATTATTTATTTGGAAGGTTATTCAAGCTGACTTGACAAGGCTTATCATATATATATATATATGGTTATATGCAGCCGACAGACTTAAGTTTTATTATTTATTTGGAAGGTTATTCAAGCTGACTTGACAAGGCTTATCATATATATATATATA
>MU224249.1:2536077-2552617 GCA_018584345.1 Thuja plicata | reverse complement strand
TATATATATATATATATATATATAAGGTCAAGTATGGATTGAATTTGTGTAAGAAGTAAGATTTTGTGAGTTTATGATATAAATTGTGGAGGCGAAATCAGATGGGATTTTGATTAAGGATAGAACATATAGAGCTGCAATAGAATATTTGATCAGTGAGGGTCTAGTTTAAATCCAGACACAGAGATATAAGTCAGCAAAGACAGTTGCTTCATCAAACAGGTCAATCCATTGTTACTCTCTACAAATTGTAGCAGTGATCCAAAATCTCTTTACAAAGTAGAATTAACAATCTTTTGTAAATCCTCTCACAAGGTGACATTTCTACATTGAATTTTTTGAAGACCTCTAACAAGGCCACTCCTTACAGGGTGATTAAAATCGTCTAACAGGGTCACACCTAACAGTGTTTATTTTAACCTTAATATGGTTGGCTCCTAACATGGTTCACTTCAGAAGAGTGAAAATAGTAACTAGTTGTAATTGGTGGTTTTTCCCATATTGGGTTTCCATGTTAAATCTTGGTGTTATCTGTGTATATGTTATTTTATTTATGCTTTATGTTTCTACAATTAATCACTAAAGGATAATCACAGTTAATATCTTAAGATTGCTATGTTAACTGAGTTTCAGTAGAATATCTGTGTTAACTGAGAAACAATGATAAGTTTGATTAAGACATCTAAGGGACTTGGATTTGTTTTTGTGGTAACTGATTCACCCTTCCCCTCTTAGTTACTCAACTCATTTCCAACAAACACATCACATTACTACACACATGGCATGCCAAGTGGATAAATCATATTTACACAATTATAAAATAATAATAATACATTCAAAAATTACTTTTTACTAAATAGACACATTATAACAAGGTTATATCTCACTTTGGAGTTAACCTTTGCTTAACAAGGTTTTCACATTAATCCATCCTTGATTCCCCACATTTAAACTCCATGGTCATATTCCTGCACACAAGATCAAAATATCAGTAGCTCATCAATACAAAAATATATACATATAAAAATGCAATATCAATGATTAACATAAAACACCTCCATTAGTACTAGCATTTAAAAAATTCATCATAAATTAGGATAAAATATGCCATTGGATTTCCACAAGCACAAATATACCACTCATTAGTTATCATTAAATCTCGTCATAAATCATAAGCATCCTCAAGTATTTGCATAGTGAAGACATTATATAAAATTTTAAATTGAAATTACAATCACTTTGAATCACATTTCATGCATCCATTCCCAATCAAAATGTAATATGAAGAATTCAATTTTACCTCTATATCATATCATCAAGATCCATCAATCGAAACATGTAAAGTATATCCTAACATCCTCAACATAATAAAAATCATCACCTAAGATCTAATGATATGAAGTCTCCATCTAAATAAGTCTAATGTATCAAAATAATGTAACATCATGTAATAAATTATCAAATCCATTTTAGGGCTTCCTCTAATCATTATTCTAAAGCTTCACACAATCCTTTGTTAATCTGCATCATCATAGTCTTCTAATCTAGTCAGTCATTAAGTTTCATTAAATTACATCCTAAAATATTCATAATAGGAATCAGTAATATATGCATCCTAAACAAAATACCAAGTCATTCATAGGATTGGATCCATCAATCATAGACAGGAAGTACATATCAAACAAGTCTAATTCTACTAACCTTACTGCATGAAATAACAATATATTTGATTTAACCAATCCAATTCTTACTTGCATTATCCTTTTAAATTTTTAATGAACATCACTACATACTTCATCACCACTCAACACAATTGGTTGATTTATGTTTACATCCAAAAACCCTTTAATTACCCATCATTAAGCACAACTATCCTTATTACAAAATCTCCATACTCTTTTCACCTTATCAATCTATACAACACATTCACTCACTGGCATTCTCATACTAATCAGTTGGATTAATTAACCTTAGTGAAAACATAGTGCATCCTAGACTCATCCGCTTGAGTATAGAAAAAATGTGAAATGGTACAAATCATGGAATCAATTGGTCCCATCTCCATCCAATACAATACATAATCCATAAGGCACTGACATAAGGAATTTACCTACTAGGTCTATCATGGAATACAACCTCACAAGGTTCTAACATGATCTTACAATACAAGAACAAAAACTAATCCACACCCATCAGGGTGTCCAAACATAAGGGAAATGGGGGAGGCCCTATATAATCCCCCCCAAGGAATATGATTACTCCTAAAAGATGATACGTCATTCTATAGTTAGCACACCAAGTGCAAAATTGATATTGAACCAAAATCAAGAACACACAAAAAGTTTCACCTCAAGTCCTCTCAAAACATACCCTTTTGTAATCCACTCATCGAGGAACCTCTTACATATCATAGGTATTGAAAATTCTCACAAGGGCCTTCACTCAAGAACTCCACATAAGTTGGGAAATGCATCCCTATAGGTCTCTACTACCCAAGGTATACACAAACCTTCTACTCCATCACAAGACATCCCAAAAGAAAAGGGTGCCTTCCAATTTGATCACGAGGTCCTCACCCACTTCAGAGGTCCATCCATGCATCAAATCCAATTCCATATATATACCTTCCAAGTCCTTACTAAGATTGCAGAGCCACGAACTTCTTAGTTATTAACTCACCAACATAATAAAATAAAACTTATCTTGATTACGATGAGGTACCACCACATTTACTTGGGGCATCCTTACTCCTAACTAGCATCTCACTTAAAAATTTGGAAGAAGGAGGAGATTCTTCAAAAAATATTTACTTCTTAGGGGTATTCTCCCCAACTCAGGTGCGCCAAGAATTACACACATACAAGGTTCTCTTTCATACACAAAGGTACTTATTGAGATAGAGACAAAAACACTTCTTCCTTTTAAGAGAGTAAATAAAACACAACTGAACCTTCCAAGCGTAGGAGTGTAACCACCCTAATTTGGTCTGCTCTGACCATAGACCCTATTTTCCCTAAGTGTGATCATACCCCCAATTATGTCAAGACAATTCTTTAATTTATTGGCCTAATTCATTTAAATCAAATTTAATCTCCTAAGTGATTTAATCACTAAATTACATTAATTGCCTTAGATAATGAAATCAAATCAATTCAATTCTATCAAAACAAATTAAAAACATGGCTAAGGTAATTAATTAAAAGGAATTAAATAAAATCCTAATTACACCTCATCAGTTGCAAAAGGAAAGTCAATCCCCTAGCCTAATTAATTTAATTAATTGGCTATAGTCCTGATTAATTATCAAAAGCAACCAAAAGCTTAAATAATTAATTTCCCCTATTATTGAATGAATATATTATTTATATAATTCAATTCATTAATATTATCTTTAAACCCCTAACCTAACCTATCTCAACCACCTTAACCCTGGGTTCAAACTAATCCCAACCTCTTTACCCATGCTAAGCCTAATCCTAATCTTAATCCCATCTTAACCCTCTTCCTAATGATGTCACATTCCTAATCTTTGGATTAGGAATTCAACTCATTCCCCACAGTCCACTTTCTCAAGCCCCCCTTCCCCAAAGTCCACTTTCTCAAGCTTGGAATTACACCCTCACCATGCCTCATTAATGATATCATAAATGCATCATTAATGCTTATACCCTTACCATGCCTCATTAATGCTATCCCTCATTAAGGCTCTTACACATGAATTTATGGCCTTATCTCTCTTCTCACTCCTAATTTATTCTATAAATAGAATGAGTTTTAAGCTCAATGGGCCCTTGATTTTGGATTGTTGAAAGCATTGTTATGCTGTTAATATTATTAGAGATCTATATTGCATTTTATCTTTCTTATTTTGCAGTGTTATAATATTCAATTTTAGAGCTTTAGAATATATATTTCTTGAGCATGTAGATTAGTTTCATTTAAATCTTTCATTCTAGGTTGTATATGTCACTAATAAAGGCATAATCTAAGGGAAATTATAGCATTTTCACACTCCTCCTAGATTGGAAGAAATAGGTCAATTTTAGTGATTAATGTGCTTGCTAACTATTGTTTTTTACTAATACAATGACTTATTGAAGTGTTGTGTTGCAGCTAACAGGTACACAAAATAACACACACATTTCTGGTGCCCACCATTGGGCGAAATCTCAGATTTTACCTCTTTTAATTCATTTTCTACTAATTTGTCTTCCCAGGTTTCAGGAACGGATCCATTTTTGGTTGCCAAGGCTCGCATCTCAGATACTAGATCACATCGCAAAATCTTGGATCACACCCCAGAAATCAGATTTGGCATCCCAGAAAACTTGCATCATTTTTGGTAAAGGCTCACATCTGGTATACATTATATCATTTTTGGTGCATTTGATCGCATCTGGTTAATTCTGGATCATTTTTAGGAAATGTAGTTGCAATTAGGAAAATAGGATTGCATCTGGTTTTTAAGGTTGAAATTTAAAAAATCTAACCATTAACCTTTGCATGAATCCGTCTCTATCATTTAAACAACCTAATAAGTGTTTGTAGATTGTTGTTTATCCATTTTTTATTAAAAAGGATGGGAAAGGGATTGTTACTTTGAGCTTTGCATTTTTCATAGATTAACTTGTTCTTAAAATTAGACACCTTTTCTAATCAATTGTTAAATCAATCAAATTAGTATGCTCTTTCCTTCAAGGAAAATCAGAAAATCAAAAGTTGGTTTAAAACTTGAGAGGAATTTGGAGTAAATGAACAAGGAAAATAAACTCATTGTTTAATTTCATTTTGGCAAAGTAATTGAACAAGAAAATCATTAAACTTTGTGGGATTAATTGAACAAGATTCACAGTTTAAATTTTCCTATGGACAAGTAATTGAACAACACAAGTCACCTAAATTTTGTGGGAAAGAAAGAGCTTCATTGTCTAAATTTGGGATTTGTAACTGAACAAGCAAAGCATTAAATATTGTGGTCAAAGAACAAGAAAATTTTTCTTTCAAGTGCTTGTGTTTTCATTAACTTAGGAATATATAAATCAAGCTTAAAGCTTACTTTTCAGTCTCACTAGAGAATTTTCTCTTCCTTCCAAGTGGGGGAATCAAAAACTCGATATGGGGGATGGAGTTGTGAGTGAAGTAGTTTGAGGGAATGGACAAGTGATTGAAGTATTTTGGGAGAAAATGGCATGGACTAGGAGAGTATGCTCTTCTTCTTTCGAAGAATAAGAAATCTTGAAATCCTAAGCTCGCCAATCCTTTGTATGCTTATTAAACTTTAGAGGGCCTGCCGATTGAGGAAAAAATCTCCTGGGAATGACCCAAGTGAGGATAGGTTTTACACAAACCCTTCCAACTCACTATAAATAATTGCTTCTTTGTAGGCTAAAACCTCGGAAGACGAAATTGGTTTTATTCTTGGAATTTCAACATCATTCCTTGAACATGCTTGGGTATGTGTAGAGTGGAGCCGCTTGAATCTTTCTCATGAGACTACACATATTTGATTACTCATAGGTCTATATGCATCCATTTTTCCTTGTGCAATTCTATGAGAGATGGTTTCAAACAAATTGCCCCATCATAAACAACACTTTGTAGTCAAACTACCCGATTCATCCTTGAAAGGGTGATAATCTTTGTGTAAGGCAAAAAGTAATTGCCCCAAGATACTCATCATTTCATGCCCTCACTTATGTTTGGAGTTGGATAATATGGCATCATGACTGGAGCCATTGCATGCTTGGTGGTGGCCATATTCTGATTAGCATTTGAGTTTGTACCTGAGTCAACGAGAAAAGATTTTCATCCTCTACTTAGAAAATAGGGAGTAAGGAGGTGTTTGTTCACCCCTAACAATGCAAAAATAATTGATGTGTTTGAAATCTCATTAACAAGATAAATTATTCAAAAAAAAAACAAAATTCAATCCTCTAGCTACATACTATATTTTTCACTCACTAGAAAGACTAAAAAACAAACCTACTATGAGACAAATTTGCACAAACTTCAAGACAAATCAGAAAAAAACTTGATAGAACATCAGAGAGTCATCTTTAGTCTATCTTGGCTAAAATCTAGTTGTGCAAACTCGCATTTAGGGTACAAGCTCACATCTGGTCGATCTTGTATTTCTTTTAGGGAGAAAGCTCACATACATGATACTTAGGCTCGCATATGGTTTTCAAAAAGCTCGCATCTGGTATTTCCTACCTCACATTCAGAGTGTTGCATCTGGGAAAATGGGCACTTGCATGGTTGTCTCTCAGAGAAAATCAATTTATTTGGGTACCCTTTTGGCTCCTTAGTCTGGTCCTATTGCTTTTTCTGGTCTCTCTGTTGTTGTTTCAAATTTTTTTCATAAGTCTACCTTGCATGTCATTTTGGGCTCTCACAATTTGTCTCAAAATGTGTGGTCTATTCACTCTCAAAAACAACTTGATTTCAAGCTCGTTATCAGGGCATTCTAACCCTTTGACGCTGGAGTCATTTACTTCCATCAAACAACAAACAATCCTTACAACTTGGAAACACTTGGATAATTTGAGACCTCACTTGACACTATTGGGAAAATTTGGACATAGTTGAGATACAACTTCATGGTTAACATGAGATGTAACAAGTATCTTTCTAACAAATTAGAAGTACCTCCTAAATTGCTACATTTTCAAAAAGGAGAGACATCTCACAATCCTCTATTTAACACAGATTCACCTGCACCAGTAATGGATGTTGCTAGGAATGAATGGGCTAATGCCTTAGAAGGATACAACCATGAGAAAAACCAGTAATATCAAGACAATGCTAGTAATGAGGAAGAAATAAACATCACAAACCCTTTGTTTAATTCAGAAAGTGATGAAGACATTCCTAAAGAAGAGTACGATAGACTCAAACAAAGTAGGAAATTCCAAAGAACATTGGAAAAGATAATTGGTGAAGACAAAGAGAAATACTTTCTCCATCTAGCATCCATTGGAGTCAAGCTCCCTAAAGATTATGATGTTGAAAAACTAAAGGAAAAAGAGATATCAACCCCTATCTCTATTCTCACCAAACAAATGACCTTGATGTAAGCTGAACTTGCAACACTCAAACAAGAGAAGGTTAAACCCAAAATAAAATACTCTTTGGACTCCATTTGTCCATTTCATTTTGATAAAAGTATCAATATGGTTCCATTTCCTCCCAACATGGCAAGGCAAAAATATGACAAGTATATGGGAGAGACTAATCTGCATGACCATGTAAGAGAGTTTTGTGCTCTAAGAATAGAGTACATGCATGAACCTACATACCTAATGAGGCTATTTCAGGGAAGTCTAGGCAGAAATGCTATGGAGTGGTTCTCCAAACTCACACCTAAGGTAAAATATTTTGAGGAGTTGATTCAACAGTTTATCCAACATTACTCCTACAATATATAGCATTACGTAACCATGATGGACTTGTGTAACACAAATCAAAGAACTGGTGAATCCTTTACACATTTTTTACAAAGGTGGATGAAAATATTTGCAAGATATTCAAGAGCTATTCCCGAATCAGAGAAGATGGAAATATTTATTAATAACTTAATACCTGAATTAAACTATGCATTGCAAATGTAGGATTCACCCAGCTTTGATAGGATGATAAAAAATGCCATCCGTATTAAAGAAGTAATGGTTAAAAAAGGAGAAATCTTTCTCCAAAGTGATAAAAAATCTACCAACTCCAACAACAAGCCTAAATGGTGGAAACAAAACAAATATGTTTTTAATGATGGAGTGGTAGATGCATCTAATGCTAATCCTAAAACAACAGTGTTCAATCTAATGAATAGCATGCAAGCAAGCAAATATGCCAAGGTAACAACCACAATACCTAAAGAAAATAATGAGAACAACAATAGTCAACCATGGAATTCCAAGCCTCAACAAACATTCACTCCTTTGGGAAAACCTCTTGAGGCTATTTTAAAGACACTCTTGGACAAAAAAGTTCTTACAATCCCGGATTCAAAAACCATGGGAACCAGAAGTCAAACCAAGATGGTGGGATGACAATTCTTATTGTGTCTTTCACAAAAACAAGGGACATAAGACTAATAATTGTCTTAAACTCAAACATTCTATACAAGACATTATTGAAGGAGGCAAGATCAAAGTGGAAGGACACACCACTAATGAAGACCATATGACATTTAACAAACCATTCCATAATTATGAGAAAGGGGAAGCATCTAAAGGAAAAGGAAATGAAGTAAACTACACCTACTCCAATAATGATAATGTGATCAACATGCTAGACATTAAATACAAATCAATTAATGTGATCACTATCAAAGGTGTTAAAGACACATCTCTCCAATCAAATGTAGTGATACGAAGTCAAGCACAAGTCACAATCAAAGGACCTAATTCCTCATCAAAACAAGCAACAACTTCCAAGGTACCTATTGTCACTATTCCCAAACCAGTGACAACACGATAAATAGTTACCATTCCAGTAGTGAACTATAATTTGGTGGATCAATTGCAACGAACCTCTGCTCAGATTTATATCTTTGAGTTACTTAAAATATCCTCAGTACATAGGGCAGTTCTTGAACAAGCCCTACATTCAGAAAATGTACCAAAAGACATTAATGTAGACAAATTCCAAGCAATGGTAAATCATATCTCAACACCACACTATCTCTCTTTGTTAGAAGAAGATGACAAATCATTGACACATTCGCATAACCAACCTCTACACATTGAAGTCCTAATTAACAAATCCCATGTTAGATGTGCATTAATAGATGGAGGTGCATGGTTGAACATTTTTACTCTCAATCTAATCAGGAAGTTGGGTCTCTCAGAACAAACCATTGATTCAAAAAGTAAGATCACTATCAAAGCTTACGATGAAGAAGAAAGATCATCTAAAGGTCTCATTGTTCTACCAATCAGAATAGGACTAGTTGAAAGAAATGTGATATGTCAAGTTCTTGATCTACCACTAGCCTATAACATACTATTAGGGAGACCTTGGATCCATAAATGCAAGTAGTACCATCTACGTAGCACTAGTGTATCAAATTCCCACATAATGGGGTGGAAGTAACAATTCCTGCAGATGCCAGTTATACTTGCAACAATGTTAAAGCAGATAGTATGGTCCCTCATAACAAGGAAGTTCCAAAAGAAACTGTACCTAAAACTACTAAAGACATGGTTATGAAAATCTTTGGAAAGACCCTAAAACTTGAAGAAACTAGTATGGGAGAATACAAGCTAGACATGACCCTATCATTGAAAGAACTTCCAGTGTCACCAAGATCTTATGGGAAACCTTCCCCATCTTTCACACCTGCTACATCTAAAGAGCCAAAAATTCACAAAGAGACTGGTATGGTTAAAGCATCTACCTCCCAAGAGGAGGAAAAAGAAAAAAAATCAGTCTTGGATTGGCTTTACAAAGGAGAACCAAAATAAAATGAGGTAAAACATGCATAAATATCCCCAGAAAAGTATGGTAAAGGATATGCTCTTCTCAAAAAAATGGGATATAAAGGAAAAGGACCTTTAGGAGACAAAGGATAGGGACTTGTTGAACCTATACACATGGAATTCATAAATACCAAAGATAAAATAGGATTAGGTTTCAATAATAAAATTGAAAACCTTACTTCAAGAGATAGTCCTATCTTTGATGAAGGAAGTGATGAAGAAGAAGAAATAGAACTAGAACAATGGACCTATGAGAGATTATTGCATATTGGTACAGAGTATCCTGAATATCAAGGAGAAAGATATGTACCTATTTTTGAGACACCACAAGACACTCATGGTCCTTTATTAACACAAGCTACTATTCAAGAAAAAGAGGAAACAACAGAAGACACTCCTGAAGTGCCATTGATAAAAAAAACTATTGAATACATACCCCAACAACACGATTTACATCCTAACTGGGGGTAGTTGGTCAAAATTTCACACATCCTAGATTTACCACACTTTTATCTACAAGTGGTTAATAGAGTACATCAGGTAACTATTGCTGAGTTTCTAAACAAATCAGATAATGAAATAAAAGACTCACATGATTATGAATGGGATGTCCTATCTGATGTGACCATGGACATTGAATTAGATTTGATTCATAAGTTGGCATCAATATTTCAAAGAGGAGAGAGTTATAATACTTCCCCTGACATTGCTGTTGTTCCAGAATAAGATGAGATACCATTGCCTAGAATTCTTGATGAATAAACTGGTGTTTTACTAGGTCTAGAGGACATTATGAGACTACAAGCAATGGGTTCTATTTTTATGAGAGAAGAAGAAGAAATCTCAATTGATGAGTCGCTAGAGTTAGGTCCAGATATTAATAACAATGACCCTATTAATGAAAATTTAACTCTTGATGATATAAACGCTATAAAAGTAGACCTAACAGAACATGTTTTGTCAGTTAATAGTTTTGACGTTGATGCGATGTTGTCCTTACCAAACTCTGATTCATTATCCTTGATAAACCTAGACCTAATTGATTGGACAAATTTAGATCCTAATCCTATCATGAACTTCCCTAATGACTACACTTTGGCTCACTACCTAAATGCTTATGAACCTTATCCTTCTTCCACCAATGCAAGGAGTGTGAACATGTCAGAGGAGGATATCAAGTTTCTCAGCCACAAATTGAAAAATAAAAAGAAGAAAATAATTGATGGTGAAAACCATGTAGTGGCAGTCCCAGATTCTAAAATAGTAAAAATAAAAGACGTATCTGATGGTAAAAACCTCTCAAAGGCACCAAAAGATGGGATTCTTGATATCCTCCCTAAGCACTTTCAAGAAAGATCTTTAGTTTTGATAGAAATAACACAACCGGTTAACTTGGGCACAAATGAAGTTCCTCAAATTGTTCACCTAGCACAATCTTTGTTAGACAAGGAGAAAATATAATTCATTGAGTTCCTAAAAGAGAAAAAGATCAATTTTGCATGGTCTTACACAGATATGCCTGGACTAGATCCTAAATTAATAATGCACCATTTATCTATAGCTCTTGGGATCAAACCCATGAAACAAAAACTAAGAAAGATGCATTCTCATGTTGCATTTCTGGTGAAAGCAGAGCTAAAAAAATTACTAAAGGCTGGATTCATAAGAGTCATTGCTTATGCAGGATGGATTTCTAATGTGGTACCAGTATCTAAAACAGATAAATCTATCAAGATTTGCACAGACTTTAGAGACTTAAACAAAGCATGTCCTAAAGATGATTTTCTACTACCAAACATTGATATGATCATAGATCTAACAACATGCTATAAATGTACTCATTAATGAATGGTTTCTCGGGCTATAACCAGATTAAAATTTCTCTTGAAGATCAAGAGAAGACCGCATTTACATGCGCATGGGGAAATTTTTGCTAGAACATTATGCCATTTGGATTGAAGAATGCAGGTGCTACATACCAAAGAGCTATGACTACTATATTCCATGATATGATTCATAAAATCATGGAGGATTATGTGGACGATACCTTAGCTAAATCAAAAGAAATAACTACTCATATTGAAGACCTGCGGAAGATATTAGATCACATGGAGCAATTTCAACTCAGGCTTAATTCAAAGAAATGTGCCTTTGGGGTTCAATCAGGAAAATTGCTAGGGTTTATTGTATCAACAAAAGGAATTGAGGTGGACCCTAAAAAAGTTAAAGCTATACTAGAAATGACTCCTCTACGAAACATTAGTCAAATGAGGACATTACAAGGAAGACTCCAGTCAATCAGGAGATCTATGTCACAACTTGCAAACAGAGCACAACCCTTTACTAAATTTCTACATAAATGTGTCACCTTCAAATGGGATGAACATTGTGAAAACAACTTCAAAGAATCAAAAGAGTACCTGGCTAGTCCTCCTATTCTCATGGCACCCATTCATGGAAAGCCATTACTCCTATATATTTCAGCTACCACTACATCACTGGGAGTATTGCTAGGACAAGAAGATGAAACTAAAAAGGAAAGATCAATCTACTATATCAGAAGAACACTAGTATCTTATGAACTCAATTACAACATAATTGAAAAATCTTGCTTAGCAGTTGTCTTTGCATCATAGAAATTGAGATACTATATATTGTCACATACAATAAATCTTATCACAAAGATAGATCCTCTCAAGTATCTCTTAAGCAAGACAACATTAACAGTAAGGCTAGCAAAGTGGGTCCTAATTCTAAGAGAATTTAACATTGAATATATAGACAGAAGGGATATTAAAGGACAAGTCCTCACTGATCAATTAGCTGATTCACCACTCCAAGATGATGAACCTTTAAGAATTGAGTTCCCTGATGAAAAAATTATACATCTAACTGAGTATCCATGGAAGATGTACTTTTATGGTTCTTTCACACAACAATGCTCTAGAGTAGGGGTTCTATTCATAACTCCTCAAGGCTACAAAATACCCAAGTCCTACAAATTGATGTTTCCATGCACAAATAACATTTCTGAATATGAAGCATTAGTAAATAGTCTTAAACTTGCTATGGAATGGAAGATTGTAGAGTTACATGTGTATGGTGACTCCCAGCTCATCATCAATCGAGTAAATATAAATTATCAGAACAAAGATGAAAAGATGATGCCTTATAAATAATTGGTTGATGACCTAAAGAAATACTTTGGCTTCGTCACATTCCAACAAATACCAAGAACAAAAAATAAGGCTGCAGATGCTATGGCTACAATGGCATCCATGATACAAATAGAGGAACATCATTTCTGCTATGACTTCTTGGTGGAAGAACTATCCTACCTAGCTTTTGATACCCCCGACTACCAAGTAATTTGTGCTTTGAATGCTCCAAACCCATCTTGGTATGCTAAAATCATTGCTTACCTAAATGACTAAACTATACCCAATGACCTATCCAGAAATGAAAAATGAGCCTTAATTAGGACAACATCACATTATGTCCTCATTACTAATAACTTATATAGATGAAGTATTGATGGTATACTTCTTAGGTGTTTAGAACATGAAGAGTTAGATCACGCATTGAAAGAAGTCCACGAAGGTGTATGTGGATCACATTCAAATGCCTTTTTACTAGCTAAAAAACTATTAAGAGTAGGCTATTATTGGCCCATGATGGAAAAAGATGCTATTCAATTTTCAAAGACTTTTCATAAATGCCAAACACATGGAAATATCATCCATGCTCCTGCTAGAGAACTCATACCATTCATAACACATTGGCCATTTTAGCAATGAGCCTTTGATTTGGTTGGACAAATATATCCTATTTCTTCAAGTGGACACAAATACATCATTATAGCCACTGAGTATTTCACAAAGTGGGTCAAAGCCGTGCCACTGATCAAAGCCACTGACAAACATGTGGCTATATTTATCTTGAACTATATTATTTGTAGATATGGGATACCCTCTTCAATTGTAATAGACAATGGGGGCCAATTTAAAAACCAAGACATTGAAGACCTTTGCACATAGTTTCACATTACTCAACATTGTTCCTCAATCTATTATCCTCAAGGTAATGGACAGGCTGAGGCATCTAACAAGAACATTCTCAAAATCCTACATAGAACTGTGAGTAAGTTTGGCAAATACTGGCATTTACAATTAAATCCGACACTTTGGGCCTATAGAACAAGCATTAGAACACCAACTGGAGCCACACCATTTTCTCTAGTCTATGGTACCGAGGCATTATCACCTATTAAGGTTGAAATCCCATATTTGCAGGTATCTTTACAAGGTCTTGTTAGTGACAAACAATATTGCATTGATCGGGTAAATTCTTTAGACTTACTTGATGAGCGCAAGAAACAAGCGTTCGATCATCTAAAAGTGTACTAAAAATGCATGTCAAAAGGGTACAATAAAAAGGTCAAACAATGATACTTTCAAGTAGGGGATCTCATTCTAAAAGAGAATCCTAAGAACCAGCCTAACAGAGAACAGAAAGGAAAGTTTAAACCAAACTGGCTGGGACCTTATGTCATTACTGCCACTTTTGGGACTGGAGGAGATGTTCTTCCTAATCCCATTAATACTCTACATTTGAAATGGTTCTACACTTAATGTCTGGCTAGCTGAGCCTATGTAGTGAAAATCTCAAAAAATACCAAAAAAATAAAAAAAATTAATCCTGAAGAAATCCAAAAATAGTGGAAAAAGTCCTAAAAAAAGGTATCCTTGAGGAAAACCTGGCAAACAGGTGCCTTGATACTATAAACAAATTTAAAAAGAAAAAATAGCAAAAAAATTAAAAAAGAGAAAATGTAATAACCACTCATGTTTTTCTTTTTAGTTTGTGATGCCGTACTCTTTTGGGCATTGGTTTAGTTGATTAGCCGAATTCTTTTAGGCTACTTTCATGTGAGCTGTTATTATTTCACTTGATGATGATACTTGATTATGATTTCATGGATTGATCATATGCGTAGATAGATGTGATGATGTTTTCATGTTGATTATCATATGTTGATTTTAGATTATGATATACTTACCCCATACTTGCATGTGTATGGTTGTTTTATATGTTGATGTACTTGTTGGTGTGTTGTTGTGGTAGAGGACAGAGGCGTAGTTACTTGCTTCAGTGAGATCCACACGTCCAACCGATCCCTATCATTGTTTGCAATATTATATTATGTACGTACATGCATGTTCTTTTGATGACATGATTGCAGGTACAGGGCATCGTCTTCCCTGAATTGGCAGGAGTGAGCGTGCCCATAAACATTCATCTCAATGGCAAAGAGGGGAGGTAACATACCGATCCAAAACCCTAACCTAAGCTTAATCATCCTAATGTTGGATGAGTTTCAGTATGACTACCCTATTTGGATTTGTCTAGGTTGACAGAATACAAATACCCTCTCTCTTGAATGTGTGTGTGTTTTGCTTGATTATATTTTTAGGTATTTTTGGATTATTGAGTGATTTTATATGTTTAATGATTTAATGGATTATAGTTGAATTAATTATTTAATTATATCCTAAGTTTATTTTAAATAAATAATTAAATTGAAATATTTGAATATTTTGATTTAATTAAATATTTAATTGAAAACTATATTAAATGTGCTTATATGATTAATTAAATAATTAAATATTTAGTTGCATGTATTATTGTGACATAAATATTTAATCTATTTAATTAAATATTTTATTAATTACATGTGCATGAATGTGTTGAAAAAATATTTTCAAATTTAAATATCTCAACTTGAAATTAGGAGTCAAAGTTGAGTTGTGGCAATAAAGAATATTTTATTAATTTAATTTGGATTTAATTTCAATTTTCAAGTTGAGTCATTTTAGAGATTGACTTGGGAGTTGTCATCAACCTTTGCATGTTTAGGGGAATTTGAATCTCTTTAGGGGGAATTGGTCATTCATTCTCTCATAATAGGTTTTTGGATTTGGAGAGCTCTTGGTGATTTTGGGGTTTTTTGAAAGAGTGTGGATTGTTGTGGTTTCTTGTTGCTTGAGGATTTCAAGTTTATCTTTCTCGTATGTGCTTGGATCTTTATAGTTTTCAGATCTGGGGTTGAATTGGGCTTGAGGGTTTTTAGATTTTCCTTCATCTTCCAAGCTACATTCTTCTGTTTCTTGCATTGGAATTAAGGTAAGTTTCATTTGCCATGTATGGTTTCAATTTTGTAGATCTGAGGTTTTCATTATTGAATTAGTGCATGTGTGATATTTTGGCTTTTAAATAGCTTATTATTGTTTATACATTTTTGGATGTTAATAAAAACCCTAGATCTGAATTTCTTTCATTCTATGTATTCTTAGCATCGTAGGGTTATGCTGTCGAAATTTCGAGAAGAAATTCTCTCTAGATCTCTTAGAAAATGAAAAATTAATCCTTTGTATAGTTTAGACTATAGAGAAAATTAAATTTATGGTTATTAATGTTTCGATATTTTTGGGGTTTATGAGAAGCTTAGATTTGTCATTTTCATGTTTATATGTTTCTTAGCATAGTACCCTTATGTTGTCGAAAATTTTGTGAAAAGATCTCTCCTAGAACTCCTAGAAATCAAAAAATCAATCCTGCCTATAGTCCTAACTATAGTGGAAAATAAAATTATTAGTCTCCTTGTATTTGCATTGGAAAAATTAAATCATTTCAAAAATGTGTACTCTCTGTAAAAATACAGACTGGTGAAAAATTAATTAAATTACCCTAAAAGAAAAAAATAGTAAAAGACAAATAAATCTCCCTTTGTTATTTTCGTTTTCAGATTTCAATTAAAAAGTTATATATATATATATATTAAAAAAAAATTGCAGTGTGAAGGAAATTTATTTGAAAGAAATTAAAAAAAAAAATAATAGTTAATGTTTGCAGGGGGGGTGGGACCCCATCCCCACACCCCCCGTGCCTATGAAAGCGTGTAGCACTAGTGCTGCTGGCGGAAGTACTGCCGAGCCGACCGGCCGCCTATGGCACCGGTGGCTATTAAAGTGAAGAAGGGGGGGGGGCGCGGGGGACCCGCTTCC
>MU224249.1:2486868-2497280 GCA_018584345.1 Thuja plicata | reverse complement strand
TCAAACTGCATAAGTGTCGAAATGATTATAAATACCACCGGTTTGTTGTCAATCTTTGAAATTTAAGATGTAGGCAAGAGGCAATAGTGCAAAAGGACTTTCAAGTAATACAAGGGGACGATCATTCCAGCCCATCCGGATACCTTCCATTCAGCATTCTATGAGAAGATCTCCATGTCAGAATTTTACTTTAATGATCAGTTACGTTTGCATACAGATAGCATGCAATCACAAGTTTCAGATGACTATGTAGAGACAGAAGCGAAGCACAGGATTCTCTTGGAAGTCATTCTAATTTGTTACCTTCAGAAAGGGAACGACTTCTTGTAGCTTTTTAGTGAAGTTATTGAAGACATATTTTTCCCACGTATGTTGTGGAGGATATATTATGTTTTAAGAAACATTAATATAGTGGACAACAAATCCAATTGGCAAACAAAAAGCCCACACACCCAGTGCATAGTTTTTAAAGCAAGGGCCAAGGTGGAATGTCAATGTTAAAACAATGAAGGAGTGTTGTGTTATGTTTTGAAAGTTTTAAAAGGAAAAAGATTAAAACTTCAATGCACTGTTTCCTGCGCTAATTACTATGAGGGGATTATGTTTTTAGCAAACATTAAAACTGCAGACATTTAGGGGAATTGGTATTGTTGTGAATGATTTCCTTAAACCATTGCATTCTCAGTGGTCTACGCTGCCAAAGAAGAATGGGAGGAGGGGGTATTTTGCAGTTATTCAAACATTAAAACTATAATCTTCATTGCATGAGGTCTGCGCAGGTAATAGTGGTGGATGTTGGCAGATTTTAAAACACTCAATTTGAAGATTACTTTGCAATTCAGCCATCCCATGTAGTTTGCGCAAACAATGGAGATTGAGAGGGAGTTTTAAATGTATATCTCTGCTGCCAATCAGCGCAGTAATCATAGACAGGGGGATGTGAACTATTTGAACAGAATGTTTCCAGCTGATGCGATGAACAGAGGTAAAGCCAGCTTCCCAGCCTTTCTGCGCAGACTAATGTGAGAGGTTGTTTTCATTGTTTTGTTTTGACATTTGCATAGAATGAATGCCATGCCAGTAACAAACAAGGGGGGAATTTGTAGACTTTGAGAATGTTCAGCCTAGCAGAAACTTGCAAAATACATTCACAGAGAGTATGCGATAGGCATCTGGAGGAGATATTTGAAGTGTATGGGGATTTTGAACATAAATCTGCATATATTCCTCCACAGGAAGTGGTGCCCTGGGTTTTAAAACATGATAGTGGTCTTCATTTGCCAGATAACATTGCCATTAAAGAGCAGTTTTGAGAAAAGTCCCAGAAAGATAAAAAATAGTGTATTTTCATTATCCCATATTCACTGTGCAAATGAAGTTTTTGGTATTTATATACCAAAAGGCAAACATTAGAGGTAAATAAGAAGCCCAGAGGCTCTTGGCAGTCCTTTGAGGGCTGGGGGTCGAATTACATAGGCTCTACATAGTATTTTAAAGCAAATTTAAAAAATTCTTCTAAAACCATGAAAGGATATATCCCACATTCATCCCACAGGGGAAAAATGAAGTCTATATATGCAAAAACAAAAACAATGTAATTTGAATAAGAAAGAGGAAGCTCTTCATGCACGGCCAGATGATACCTCAGGAAGCATGCCTAGTCGGTTGATGTCATAATTTTACAGAAGATATCGCGCGCTCGCGGAGCAGGAAAGGCCGAGTAGTCACTCAGTCGCGCCGGAGGAAAGAGTTCGTGGAATTGGCTCGCGACTGCGCGACCGAGCTCATTGCGCAATCGCGGACCCAAATATGAGTGTATCACGCAGTCGCACAAGAAGACTGAGACATCAAAATTGGCTTGCGGGTGAGCGACCGAGCTCGTCACACAGTCGCGCAGCTTTTAGTTGCTCAGTCGCACAACCCAAAATTGCTCATTGCGCAGTCGCACACAAAACTTGAGGTCATTGAAAATGCACGCGAGTGGGTGACTCAGCTCGTCGTGCACTCGCACAAGGTTTGTAATGAAGTTAAAAAGTGTTGCGATTGAGCGGTAATGGCCTAGTCGCGCACTCGCATAGGCAAGATGGAGACAGTCAGAAGTTAAAAAGGTGATTTTCAGAACAAATCAGTAAGCGCCACTTGTCCAATTCTGGTGCACATTGAGCAAAAGGGATTAAAATACACAGAGTTTTAAATTTGATTTCAATTCAATAGTTTGACTATTGAAAAATATTCAAATATTTCAAAATTGTTCAGAAAGTGTGCACGGAAAGGAAAAGTATTTTGATGATTCAGGGGGAAATTTAATCAGAAGTATCAGCTATTATATACCGTTGGAAAGGTATTGAAGAGAGGAATCTGATTTTACAGACCATTTGAGGGTATAAAAAATCAGATTTTGGCAGTAATAGAAGGAAGTGGTTGCAGATATTTTCTGAGAGAGAAGGACAGGTGTTGGTGACTAAATTTGTTTCTCTCATTCTCCTATATCTGAGTTTTCTTCTGAATTGAAAATGATGTTGAAATTTATGCTGCTGGGAAGCTTCCAGGCTTTTGGGGTCTTCATTTTGCTGTTCATAATCTTGCAATGTACAGTTTCAGATGATTTTTAATGAAAATCAAAGGAAATCCCTGTTTAGAACTTGTATGATGTCTTTGTATGTTTGTTTTGATTCTTGTATATTAACTTGTAAGGCATGTTAATATACCAGTTACAAGGTATCTGTGCGTTTGAATCTGAGTTTCTCTCAAGGAGAGAAAGTCTTGTATTCAAATTCTGAGAATTTTAAGTATGCATATGAATATGATGTCCAGGAATTGAAATGAGAAGAATGGCTTGCAAGGCATTTCATTCGGGTTTTTGAGTTTGGATTTAGAATTTTTCTGGGAATGCACATTTGTTTGACTCTATTGCCCAATAGATAAGGCACTGGTCTCTGGTCTGTCTGGTAGTTTCTTCATCAATCAATTATTCAAATAATTTTCCCTTTCTGTTTAAAGAGCTATGAATAATTATTATATCAAGTGTGATGGGCAGGAATCCATCCCCTGATTCACTGGAAGAAGTGAATCCAATAGGTACACCCGCCTGAGCCTTTGAGCTCGAAGTGTAGGAGGGTTTGTTTGATCCTCGTTAATTAGCCTTTTCTTTGACAAGGTCAGGGAAAAATAGCTAACAAGACCTACACTAGACTGTTATAGTTTACTATTTTGTTCTCATGCTTTCAGTAGTTTATGCTTTGACATACTTTGACTATCGGAGACTTTTTATACATTTAAGGATCGGTGGAATCCTGTGTTATATATTCGGCACCTAATTTTGTAATTAGAGTACTTCTGAGATGTTTATTTTCTGATTTAGTTTCAGCTTATATTGATGTCTTATATGGATCTAAATGTATGAATGTAACAGGATGAATTTGGTTTAGGAAACCAATGCTAGGATGTTTCAGTTCTAATGCAATGTTGTTTATATGCTTACGTATATTATTGACGTTATGTTATGTTTCATATCATGTTGTTTTGGATCTATTGATGTGTGCATTGAGTGTGCAGGAAGAGTTGACCATGGATCTAAATCAGGGACCCAGTACTGGAACCTATGTAAATACCTGTGCTTTCCAAGGTCCTGTCTATATAAAGAGACATGGACCTCATTGTTATGTGTTTATTTCGTGAACATGGTCTGCATGTATGTTATTAAATTAGTATATATTCATATTATTAAGTCATGTCTAATGCTTTAATTTTATGTGCCAAATTTGGCAAGTGTTGTAATTTAATTATGGACATGGCTAGTAAAAGGGAAACCAAGGTAAGTCAAGGGTTAACTAAGGTCATCTTTGAGTAGTACCCAAGCTTACCCCAGGGTTAGAAGTTTCTAGAATTTCTTTGACTTAGAATTTCGTAGGTTAACTTCAGGGTGAGTTTTAGAGGGTGTTTTGGACTCCTAGGGGGTAACCGGGGTCAGTTTTAGTCACCCAACTTGGTACCCTATGGGTTAGGGGTCATTTTTTGTCATTAATGAGCCTCTAAACTTATTTATTACTCCCTTTAAGTGTCACTTTCATCTTTGAGCGAATTTGGAAGAGGAGTGTGACTTTGGTTAACCTCACTCTCTCTTCTACCCATGTTCCCTTTGACTTCACCCTTGGAGGGTTAGGAAGTGGTTTGGTTAAGGATTGGTTAGAGTTACCCCACCCTTGGGTTAAACCTTGCTCATGTTGGAGGTTTTCCTATTTAGGGGAGATTTTAGGATGAGTTGAGTGTTCACCCACTCTCCACCCTTAGAGATAGAATCCAGTTTGAAGGAGCCTTTGGAGAAGGAAGCTTAGGAAGGATAGCTCAACATCAGTCCTCTTTACACCATAGCTTGGATCAAGGTTGGAATTCTAATTTAAGTTATTGTTTATGTTATGTGTGTTCTTGAGCTCAAGGACTCCATTAATGGAGTCTTATGGTTTTCTTGAAGCGTTTATTTTATTTTATTTTTTTTAAAAAAATTTCTTTTGGTTTCTCAATGTCTTTACTATGTGTTTGATTTTCGAGTGGGTCTTCAAGGTACACTCACCCTTGGGAGTGCAGAGTAGCCTTGGAGGGGTAGTTGGAAATGATTCCTGTTAAGTGTAGAGTCTCCCATGAGAGGAGGGATAAACTTGGGGTAACATGATACCCATGAAGCCAAGATGGGCCTAAGGGCATTTAGGAGGTATAAGGAGGTTATTCAGGACAACATCTTGCAAAGATGGTCCTTAGCAAGTCCATGTGAGGCTTGTGTATATTATTTATGATCTTGGCTTTCTCCTTCAGTGAGGTCTACCACTACCTCTATTTCTGGAATATCTCTTGGAGATACTTTCTCTTGTTCACCTTGGTATTTGGGAAGTTTTCTTGTGTTTAAGACTCCACTTTCATTTCCTGCTTGTTGAGTGTTCCTGCTTGTAAACCGTTCCGGATTGGATCCCCAAGCTTGGGGGTGGCCTTGTAAAGGCCTAGGTTGGGTGGTGAGCATCCATGGTTAGCCCTCTTCTATCAGGGATAGTCAGATGGAGGAGCTTGCAGAATCACCCTTTTGAGATTGATGTGAACAACTGTAAATTGGTCATTTGTAAATCTTATGCATCGAAAGGAATTGCCTTCGAACATGTGAAGATGGAAATTTTATGAAATTTGTAACCTATGTTGTATTAGTCTTTCTTCATTATTGTTTTGAAGTACTTATAGAGGAAGAGATAAAATTGTATGTCATGCATTCCTTATTATCAATAAATTCTATGTACCATTCTTATTGGCTAGTTTAAATTCTGAATGCCATTTTAACGATGTTCTTCTTAGAATTACTTTCCCTCTCCAAAAAGTATTTATATCTAGGAATGAGATTAGGTGTTAGCTTTAATTAATGCTTAAATTTTATGATCTTAGAGTAAATTATATTTCGTTATAAATTCTTAGTAAATTCTGGAAATAAAATAAAATAAAATAAAATAAAAATGAAAGTGCGTAGATTAAAATTTCCTTCCACTATAACGTGGAGTTTAAAATATAGATCGATTTGAACTATTAAAAATTAAAAAAAACTCTCCCTTATAGCCGCTGTTTTGAATAATACAATCATTTTCATATATATTTTTTTCACCAGTAAATATAATTTTTAATTTTTTTTTTACTATTCTTCTTAAAGATAGTTGGTCATTTTAACTATTATATGTTTACTTTTTTTAAAATTTATTTATGCACTGTGTTTTTAATTAAAAAGGGGGCTCGATTTTTTTTACCGCCGATGGCGGAATTGTAAATTTTTAAATAAAAAAAAAGTGTTATTGGGAGGGAGGGCCGAAGCCCTACCTATCCCGCGACCTACACTCTGTGGGTGGCTCGGCAGGGAGGGCCGACCACCCCCCGTCGGCCGCCGCTCCTCGCCGTTCCCCCCTTTCCCCTCGCCACCACCGCGGTGGGTGGTGCCGCCGCCGCTGCGGCCACCATCCCACCTGCAACCCCTCTTCGCCACCGCCTGTGCATTTCGACTGCCCTTACCGTGTTCGGATGCAATGCATATTATATTTTGTTTTATTATTATTATTATTTATAATTTGTGTTAAGAAATTTTTATTTTTTAAGGGTTTTTCATTTGTGAGTTGACTTAGATATTTTAGTATGATTTAGATATAAAGTTGTTTTAATTTGATTGTTATTATAGATTGTTTAGACATGCATATATAAGATCAATAGGTTGGTTTAATTTAGTATTGTTATTTACATTTTTTTTTAATAATATTTATTAATTAATATTGAATGGGTTTATATTTCTTCAAATATTAACTTATTTTAGATATGTTAGTTTAATTTTTTTTTTAGAAGTTTAAAATTTAATTATAATATTAAAGTTATAATCATTCTAGAGGTAAAAGTTTAATTCTTCAGATTAAATAACCTAGTTACTTTAAGTTTTTGGTGGTATCTTTAATGGCTATGCATTATAGGTTTAATCTATTTTTAAATTAAGATGGGATAGTTTGATTTAGTTATTCCGATAAGTATAGTTCGAATATTAGATAAATGTTCTTTTAGGGGTTTTTAATTCAATCATTTATATTAAAGTTGTAATGCTTAAGAGAATAGGTAATAAGCTTATATTTGTTTAATTTTTTTTATCTAATCATTCTTTGTTAGTTTCTAGCCTTTTTCGTCACCTTTGACCATTTTCGTGCATGGTTGACTTTTGGTCAACCCTGGTCAAACTTTGTTTGTTGGTCTCGATATTGGAACCCAGTACTCCTGTCAGCCTCTAGACCCTAGGGTTTCTGTTTCAAGCCTTTCAGAGACAGTTGACCTTTTGGTCAACATGGGTTGACTTTTTGATCAACTGTCTCATTTTGCGCGCTTTTTACTTCCATAGCACATAGTAGACCCTAGAGACCCTCCCTCACGTATTTCAAGGCATGGTTGACTTTTGGTCAACCCTAGTTGACTTTTGGTCAACCCTAGTTAACTTTTAGTGAAAACATCTCGATTTGCGTATATGACTCTTCCTTTGGGTCTAAGCGAACCCTAGTTGTACCATTCACCTTTTTAGTGTATAGTTGACTTTTGGTCAACTCTAGATGACTTTTGGTCAACCACCTCAGTTTGCGTGCAGTTCCAGTTTAGAACTTTAGACATCCCTTAGGATAGCTGTGAAGGCTATTCCTCTCCTTGAGACCGTTTCTGATTTTTGTTTACCCCTTGCATCATTTTGCGTGCACATGTTACCCTTACGTTTGTTTGGGTATCTTGTTTCTGTGCGTTAGTAAATTTTTTTGTTAGTGTGTTTTTGCCCAACTTTTGGGCATGACATTTTGGTATCAGAGCCATGTTAGCAACATTGGAAACCTAACCCAGTACGTTATCACTAAATTTTGTCTTGCATGTGTAGGATACCACCTGTCACTTGTCAAGCTCGTTAGCAAGGGCATGGTCGGCGACGTATCCCCGCAGCACGCGTGGAGGTACAACCCGAGGTAGAGGATCGTAGAAGGGATCAGAGTCCACCTCCTTAACCCCCTCCCGATCCTAATGCAGCGCTTTTGTTGGCCTTTCAGAACTTGGCCGGACTCATACTTGATCGCATGCCACCTGTTAATCAGGAGAGAGAGAAGTAGGAGCCCACCTCCTAGAGCAGGGAGGTATCAGATTGATCAGGAGGATGAGTCCATCGCAGTACCAGGTGGTGTTCCTAGGGGAGGTGCACAGAGGCTCGATAGGGCACCCCCTGATATCGGGAATCAGATTATAGAATTGATGAGGCTTAAACCACCTCCCTTCATAGGAGAAGCAGATGGGGCAAGAGCTGAGGCTTGGATTTTGAGCCTAGAGAGGTGCTTTGGGTTGCGGAACTATGGCAGCAACCTTAAGGCACGATTCGCTATCCTTTTGCTCAGAGATGGGGCCTCCACTTGGTGGAGGCATGAGGAGACCAAGGGTCTCATTGACATCAATACCCTCTCTTGGGGGGCTTTCCTCGAGCTCTTCAAAGAGCGGTATATTTCTGAGCAGTTCAGACAGCACCGTATAGACGAGTTCCATGACCTCCGACAGCGGGGTCTTTCAGTAGCCCAGTATGAGGGAAAGTTTCTCGATCTCCTACCCTATGTTGAATACATGGGAGATGAGAAGCTACAGGTGAATAGGTTCATCAAGGGATTAAATTCTGCGATTTCAGATAGGGTACGCATGGTACCTTCAGGGAACTTGAGGTTCACAGTTGACAGGGCCTTAGTGGCCAAAGAGATAGTCTGAGGCCCACAGAACTATAGGGATGGTTCGCAGAACCACAATACCTCATCTCAGGGCTTGGGATATCAGAAGAACTCATGGAAAGGGAACCAGAGGAACTCTTCTGGGACATATAGGGCCCCACAGCAGCAACAACAACAGCAGCAACAATAACAACAACAACCACAATAGTCACAGAAGAATCAGTGTCAGAGGGCACCTCAGGCTCAGCAGGGCTCTAAGTCCAAGCAGTGGCAGTCTCAGGGTCCTAAGAAGGACCAAAGATCTCAGGCACCTGTTACCCCTCCAGCACGGACTCAACAGTCCTCTAAGGGAGGTTATAGCAGTTCATCTAGGGCTGCAGGATCACAGTATTCTAGGTCTCCTAGCATTTAGGTTCACTCACGGGGGCCATGTTACACATGTGGTGCCATGGGGAACTTAGCTAGAGAGTGCCCATAGGGTGGTAGTCAGCGTATGGCAGTTTCAGAACCCACAGTGGGAGACAGGGGGAAATCGCACATGGTTTTTGCAGCAGTGGACAATCGTCAGGCAGAGCACCAGGCTACCGTTATTGAGACCTCAGGTAAGATCATAGGTAGTGATGTTACTATTCTTTTTGATACAGGAGCCACTGAATCCTTTTATTTCTCCATCAGTTGTGGAATGTTGCAGGCTAGTGGCAGCTAGACAGGAGGTTAGTTGGGAGGTAGAGTTAGCTTCAGGAACTAGAGTTTTCGTAACCTTTATGGTTAGCGATTGCCCAATTCAGATTGGTGGTATGACCACCATAGCTAATCTCAGAGTTACTCCCCTTGGATCTTACGGTCTAGTCCTTGGCATGGATTGCCTAAGTGCCCACAGGGCCAAGCTAGACTGTCGTAAGAAGAGGATCAAATGTTTGGATGATGATGGTACAAATACAGTTATTACTGGGGTTCATAGGCCTGTATCCCTCTGTGTGATATCCTCTATGCAGCTTAAGTGGTGCATGCGGAAGGGATGCCAGTTGTATTCCATCACCATCAGCGATAGGGAAGAAGAGACAGAGAAGGAAACTTCTCTTGATGACTTCCCCATTCTTCAAGAGTTTGCAGACATGTTTCCATCAGAGCTACCTGGTATGCCTGCTCGTAGGGCAGTAGACTTTCACATTGACCTCGTACCAGGAGCTGAGCTAGTTTCCAGAGCACCTTATAGGATGAACACTAATGAGATTAATGAGGTCAAGATACAGCTTGAGGAACTGTTAGAGAAAGGACACATTCATCCTAGTGTTTCTCCTTGGGGTGCACCAGTTATCTTCGTGAAGAAGAAAGACGGCTCTCTTAGGTTGTGCATGGATTATCGACAGTTGAACAAGGTGACCATCAAGAATCGGTATCCACTTCCTAGGATCGATGACTTGTTCGATCAATTGTAAGGTGCCTGAGTCTTCTCAAAGATTGACCTCAAATCAGGTTACCATCAGTTGAGGATCGTGGATAGTGATATTCACAAGACCGCATTCCGCACTAGATATGGCCACTATGAATTCACTGTGGTTCCATTCGGTCTTACAAATGCTCTAGCTATGTTCATGAGTCTTATGAATGGAGTATTTCAAACCTTCCTTGACAAGTTTTTAGTTGTGTTTCTCGATGACATCTTGATATATTCCAAGAATGAGAAAGAGCACGAGGAACACTTGAGGCAAATTTTGCAGTGTCTTAGAGACAATCAGTTGTATGGCAGCTTGTCAAAATGTGCTTTCTTCAGAACAGAGGTCAAGTACGTTGGCCATGTTATTTCAGGTGATGGGATCTCAGTAGACCCATCGAAGATTGAGGCCATCATGGATTGGCCAGCACCTACCACTATGACCAAAGTTAGGAGTTTCATGGGTTTAGCCGGTTACTACAAACATTTTGTTAATGGGTTCTCTCAGGTAGCACACCCCATTACCTCTCTTCAGTGAAAGGGGAAGAAGTTTGAGTGGACTAAAAAGTGTGATAAGGCTTTCCAGGAACTCAAGAGACCACTCACCAGTGCACCCATTTTAGCTGTACCAGAACGTTCAGCAGACTTTATGGTATGCACAGACGCTTCCTTGGATGGTTTAGGAGCAGTTCTTATGCAAGGTGGGCGAGCTATAGCCTATGAGTCCAGGAAACTAAAGACTC
>MU224249.1:2426910-2461282 GCA_018584345.1 Thuja plicata | reverse complement strand
CATAATGATGAAACAGGGATAAGTCAAAAGGTGGCTTGAAATTATCTGGAATCTTCACCAGGTGCCTATCTACTCTGGGCATAAATTTAGGCATTTCATATTTCTTAATCAAATGCTCTCTTTTGACGTAATCAACCTTAATATTCTTCAAATCAATGTCTATGCATAATGCACCAGTGATTCCAAATACCTCTACCACTGACCTTCTATCTATGGAGACTAGGGTTTCCTTATTCCTTTTCCTGATTACCCTAGCTACTGGGCAATATTTTTTTACTAACTCCTTAATAAGACCAATGTCAACATAGACGTCAGGCACAATCAATTTAGCCATATTCAAATCCCATGGATTACAAATTGGAACTGGTTTGATCCTATTATTCCAGAAATAATGAAACAAAGTATTACCAAAATAATTTGGGGTTACCAGATTTCTGCATTGAGACCATTTATTGTTCCATTCCTCCCAGTTTGCGCTGTTTGTATTCAGAGTTCCAGGCAGCAACTCAGAAAATTCTTCTGTATACTTCTTCAATGTGACTTCTTTCTTCTTCTCAGACCCTTGTAAGGTAGTGGGAACAATAGCTTGACTCATCCTTCTTCTTTGAATTTTATTGTCTCAAATAAAATTCTCCAGACCAATAAGCGTTTTTACTCTTCGTAGAAAATCTCAGGATGCAAAAATGAGAGCTGTACAGAATCAAACTCAATCATTCATACTTATAGCCATTAAAGCCTGTGTCTTGTCCACTTGAATGCCAAATTCTTGCACTTGCACTGTCATGAAATCATCATTCTATCACTAATGCTGCCATTAATTCACACTATTTGATCCTAGCTGGAAAAGAATGTACACTTTTCTCCCTTTTTGCACTCGTAAGCTTGAAACTAGCCACTTGTCAATCTGACACCAACCCACTACACTTTACTCATACTTGGAATAGTGCTTGCGAGTGAGCGATGTGACCCTTTATTTTAACCAGTCGCATACTCACCATCTATCTTTACCTTGCCTTTCATCTTCTGTGAGTGAGCAATGACCTAATCTGCACTTCATCATTCGACAGTCACATACTCGCTATCTTTCTACATTTTTCTTTTAGGTTCATGTGAGTGAGTGATATTACTTTTTCTTCAACCATTCGCACATTCGCTTCTCAACATTTAACATCATTTGAATCTTGGCGACTGAGCGAGTATCCATTCACCTTTTAGTCATTCCATGATCGCATACTCCCTGGCTTTCAAATTATTACTTTTGGATCTGGGCGAGTGAGCGACGTTCATTTTTTATCATATACTTTATCTAGTCACTCACTCGCGCTGCAAAATAGTCCAACTTACAACACTTAGCAAGTGAGCAATGGCTTTTGTTCTTTGTTTAGTCGCAAACTCGCTATTGAAAAATATCTAAGGCTTAATCCTTCGTGGCTGAGTGGGCTCTTATATCAAAATATTAAAAATTTCCTATCATGCACTTGCGAGCTTGAAAAATTAACCATATTATTGATTGCAAGTGCATGACTATCAACCTTCTTTCTTTACTCGCATAATCGCTAACCTTTTTCCTTTTGTCTTTGTTGATGGGCGAGTGAGCGGTATCCCTCTTCTTTTCCTTATCGCACACTCGCGAGTTCATTTTCTAAACTCTCAAAGCATTAGCGAGTGAGAGAGGTGATAAATGATCCCATAATCACTCGCTCACACACCTTTTAGAAATTTGAAAAATACCTCTGTGACTGAGCGACGAGCCTTCAACTTAATAACTTCTGCATGCATTTATCGCTTACTCGCACTGCAAAATATAAGTGAGTTAGAACCTAAGCGAGTGAGCGACCTCTAGAACCTAACTTTGTCACGTAGTCACTGACTTGAAAGACAAACATGGAAACCTAATGCGGGTATGTGACTACTTCAATTTTGACAAGGCTCACTCGGTCGCAGAGCATAAAGTGAACAACATAACTTTAAAGTGACTATGCGACACACAAGGTTTTAAGTCATCACAAACTCGCTGGTCCTGTCTTTAAAAAAGTTAATTCATGGTGAGTGAGTGATAAATGGAATCATTCCTAACCCACTCAGTCGTGAACTTACAACCCGACTTTCACAAAACATCGCGATTGCATGATTTACATTCTTTTAACACCCAAACCACTCACTCGCACAAATGATCATGACTTGACACAATCTTATCGTGACTGCGCGATTTTAGAATTTGTTGACTCGTCACCCACTCGCACAACTTGAAAACATGTTAAAAGACCAATGCGACTGAGCAAAAAATACTTAAACAGAACATAATTAATGAATTTTGACCTTTTATGCGCGGTAAGACACTGGATTTTAAACCAGAAAGCGCGGGAAAATAGTCAATGCTAGAAATTTGAAAATTTTCTTGGTGCAGTGCTAACACTCTCTATTATCACTTCTCCATTTAAACCTTTGTTGCACAAGAAAAATCATTTACTAAATGGCTTATCAATTGACCTCAAATGTTGCAAAAATGTACACAAATAATAGAACATTTTTTGCCCTAATTTATCTTCGGTAGATAGAGAGGAAGAGGGTTATGGAGAGAAAATATAGAATGAGAGAGGGAGAAATATAAAGATAAAGATATAAGTACAAATTAATAGAGAGAGGTAGAAATGGGGAGATATATAGGCATAGAGAGTGATAGAGTGATGACAAGATAGAGATACATATAGAGGGAGAGATGGGAGAAGAAAGAGAGATGGTTGGAAAGAGATGTAGATGAATATAAAGATATAGATGGTGAGATATATTGATAGAGAGATAAGGATATATAGAGAGGGTGAGAAGGAGTGACAAACAAAGGGACAAATACTTAAATGACCTTCCATAACTCTACAATGTTTCCATTGCACACTAAGGTGATTGCTAGTCTTAGAATATGAAATTAGATATGGTTTACTTTAAGTATGAGCTTAAAATAGATTTAATAATAGATTAACCATTAAAGTTTAAATGAAGATGTCCTATTTAGGAATTTATTAATATTATTTTATAAATGACATTATAGTTAGTTGTTTAATGTTAACTAGGGGCTTAATGGGTTGGACTTATAATTAAATTGTATTTCTATTAGATTAATTATTAGGTCGCACACCCAGATTTAATAAGTCAAGATTTAATAACTAGGTGATTACGATGGCTTATGGTATATATAAATATTTGGATAGTTATTCAAACCCAATTAAATTTTTCATCTTCTAGAAGTAATTAGATTTTGATATTAAGTTTATTGTGTAAAGGTGAAATGGGTTTTATGTATTAAATGGATTATTATAAGGGTTTTAGGGGTTATTATATTTCGAGGTTTGAATAGGTAGAGATTGTAACGTTAATATTTCATTTTTAGTAATCATTTAAACAGGATTAAATAACTAACCATGATAATAATCCTTACAAAAACTCTAAATTTGAACTTAACCTTAAGGGATAATAATTTAGGGTCGAAGATTGTGGCATTCAACTACGTAAACCAATGATTACCAAACATAGTTAACTTAGTCATTTTCTAGGACTATGTCCTTAGTTAAACCATTAGTAACTCTTATAATTTTGAGGGAGGTTGACCGATTCTTGTTGGTCTCGATGCCCCTGGAACCTATACAGGGTTCTTAACTTAGACAAAAAACCTAATCTAGTAGTTAACTTAGGTACATGTGCACATACAATCGTATGTAACATCATACCTTTGAAAAAAAAATCATTGGTGTATTTTTCCCAACTTTTGGGCATGAAAATAACACATTATAGGAATTTTAAGCTCATTCACTCTAAAATTAGAGGTAACCTCCTTAAATATAAGACGAATGGTAGAAAAATATCTAAAGGGGTATTAGTCACACCTATTCAATATCCCTCAATCCTAAATAATTGATAATCTAATAGTTATTACATTATAATTATTTTAAATGTGATATGCTTAATAAAACATATAATATATGATGCAGTCAAGCTCAGAGGATCCAATAAAGAACTGTCCAAACTTGCAGCCAACAACAAGAACAACACAGTGGGAACAACATAACATAAGATCTATCAATATCAACTTATATTATCTCAAAATTCCAATTACATGCAACATGATGGGCTCTAAGGCCTTCCTGGTTAGGGACAATTACATCATCAATTCAACAAGATCTCGCAGGATCCAACCTTATCAATCTACCCTATAGCTAAGTGGAAGAAACCAGATCTGAACTTGTGCTCACAAGCCACGAAGAAATCTTACAAGTTTTTGTCTACCCACTTACAACTGTCTGTAATACTTTACAAATTTTCCATCTTATATGCCTCCCCTAAAACATCAACCTAGACTCTCTTTTATATAACACAACCACAAGTCGACTTGTAAACAATTATTAAATGACCCAGTCGGCTGTACAATCGATAAAGAATAATTATTAAATGCACAATTCAACTGTAAATAATAAAAAATACATGGGAGAACACATCAAATTTTTTTTAGGTCCACCCAAGATCCAATGCACAAATCCATATGCCTCGAAACTCAGCACGATCTCAATGACCCCCTCAAATCATAGATGCAATATCCAATGTCTGCCCAATCCATAAACACAAGTCGGTGAACTTCAACAACTAGTCGGTAAATAAGCACACCGAGAGTCAGACCACTTGATGAAAGACACAATCGAGAATAACTCCACCGAATAGACACCACTGAGTAATATGCTACCAAGAAAGACACCACTGAGAAACTATCACTGAGAAGTGTATCCCAAGTAGGATATCACCAAAGACAACAACACCGATTACCACTGAGTCTAGTCACCAAGTTCACTTGTGAAGCAATACATCTTCCAACCGAGAAATGCCACCAAAGTGACTGAGCGTCTCAGTTCTCCAACCGAGTTTATGACCAAAACATAAATAAAATCAAAAAATGTTTTTGGTGACACATGATTGCCAACTACCCTAGGATGCTCCTGCATTAGACACCCCAGGTGCAAAAAATGTGTTCTCAGCAGTTGGATGAATGTCTGTTAGGATTCAACACATAGATTCCAAACTGGTTATTGATATACATGCCCTCCAAGTCCTCAACTAAAACAATGTTCCCTCGGTTCTTCTTCTGCTTCCCTTTACTACTAGCACTTGCTGATTTATCTTCATATCTCTGCATACTCATGTCTACACCAACCTCTGCAACCATTTCAGATCTTCTACCAATGCTCAAGTTCCTCTTACCAAGCTCTGCATCCTTTAAAGGAATCAAAATAGACTTTTGACCATCCTTCAATTTATTAAAGGAATTTATTTTACAATCATGAATAGCCTCTTTATCATACTGCCAAGGTCTACCAAGTAAAACATGATAAGAAATCATCTCCACAATGTCACATAATACTTCATCTCTATAAGTACCAATGTAAAAACTCACCACACACTCCTCTTTCACCTCTACTGCATGACCAGCTTGTAACCAGCTAATCCTATAAGGACAAGGATGTCTCAATCTTTTCAAACCAAGTTTTTGAACCATCTCCTCAGCAACTAGGTTGTCAATACTTCCTCCATCAAAAATCATCTTACAACATTTACCGCTAGAATTGTACACAGTCCTGAACAATTTATTCCTCTGACAAGAGTCAGCTTGCTTTGAGGGCTACAAAGTTCTTCTAAGCAAAAGATTCACACCCTCCACCTTAGGTTCATTCTCAGCAACCCCATTCACAACAACATTTTAGTGACTACCAACCTTCTTATCTACATCAAGACATTCAAATGATCAATGTCCTTCTTCTCTATAGTTGTAACAAGTACCTCTGAATACACCTCTACCTGCCTTTCTCCTTTGTTCAACAGGTTTTGGTTCATCTTCAACCCTCGGTTTATCTATTACCAACTATTGATGCTTCTCCTTCCCTCAGGAATTATCATAATGTCTTCTCTTCAACCTATCTTTTGCCTTCAATGCATACTGATAAGCATCCTCTACAGAGTCAATCTTCAACATACCAATCTCATCTTGGATATTGAATTTTAGACCATTAACATACCTCACCACCTTTTCCTTAGAAAGTTCTCTATGCCCAGACTGAATAGTCAGTTTGTAGAGCTCCTCAGTATAATCTTCCATAGTCTTCTCATTCTGTTTCAGATTCTACAACTTCTTAAATACCTCAAGTTCATATTTGACATGAATGAAATTATCTTTTAGCTTTGTCACCATCAACCTCCACCGATTGATCTTCATCTCACCTTCTTCTTCTCTGTCCCTCTGCAACTCTTTCCACCATAAAGCAGCATGCCCCTTCAACTTAGTCTGTGCCAGCTTGACTCTAAGAGGTTCTTTAGTGTCTTCCAGCTCAAATTAGTCTTCTAAATCATTGATCTAATTATTTAGATCCTTGGGTCTCAATGTACCTAAAAAATTGGATACCTCCATTCGGTAGTTTATACTTAACCAAGCTCTAGATCTCTGCAACTGATCATATCTATCTCCTCTAGATCTCTCTATCCGATTAGATCTATCATCTCCACTAGATCCAACAGCCTCAAAGTCTTCAGTAGCTTCTTCATAACCATCGTCCATTCTCAGACCTCTATGTAATACAACATTTTTGATACCTTCTATGCTTTCATTTTCCATTGCCGCCATCTCCGATCTAAATCTTTCTATTATCCTCACTTCCACCTCCTCAGAAAGATCTGCGATCTCCCTAGGGTCCAATATTCTCAGAGGCATCTCACCAGATCTTTGAAAACCCTAAGCTCCACAAGAAACAAACCAAAAACTCTAATACCACTTGATGCAGTAAAGCTTGGAGGATCCAATAAAGGACTGTCCAAACTTGCAGCCAACAACAAGAACAACACAATGGAAACAACACAACACAAGATATATCAATATCAACTTATATTATCTTAGAATTTCAATTACATGCAACATTCCAAGCTATAAGGCCTTCCTGGTTAGGGCCAATTACATAAAAAATTCAACAAGATCTTGCAGGATCCAACCTTATCAATCTACCCTATAGCTAAGTCAAAAAAACTGGATTTGAACTTGTGCTCACAAGACACCAAGAAATCTTACAAGTTTCTGTCTACCCACTTACAACTGTCTGCAATAATTTCAAATTCTCTAGCTTATCCGCCTCCCCTAAAACATCAACCTAGACTCTCTTTTATACAATACAGTCACAAGTCGGCTTGTAAACAATTATTAAATGACCCAGTCGACCATACAATCTACAATGAACAATTATTAAATGCACCAGTCGGCTGCAAATAATACAAAATACATAGGAGAACACATCAAGACATATTTAGGTCCACCCAAGATCCAATGCCACAAATCCACATGCCTTGAAACTCTGCACGATCTCAATGACCCCCTCAAATCATGGATGAAATCTTCAATGTACGCTACATATATAAACACAAGTTGGTGAACCCCAACAACTAGTCGGTAAACAAGCACAACAAGAGCCATACCACTCAGTGAAAGACACAACTGAGCAGAACTCCACTGAATAGACACCACTAAGTAATATGCTACTGAGAAAGACACCACCAAGAAACTACCACTAAGCATTGTACTACGAGTAGGATATCACCAAAGACAACAACACTGAGCACTGCTGAGTTCACTGGTGAAGCAATACATCTTCAAACCAAGAACTGCCATCAAAGTGACTGAGTGCCTTAGGTCTCCAACCGAGTTCACTACCAAAATAGAAATCAAACCAAAACATGTTTTTGGTGACATAGGATTGCCAACTACCCCAGGATGCTCCTACATCAATATATAAGGTTTTATAAACTTATATTAGAGAAATATGTAAATTTTATAAAGCTATGAACCCATCATAACATTATGGTATAACATAAGTGTTTTTGCATACCTTGCTTCCTTTTAGTGATGCATTAATTAATTGGTCTTCCATACAGATGGAGAAAGGAAATTTCTAGGTGGAACTAGTGCACGTATTGTATTTTTGAAAAATTAAGGCTTGGAAACTTGTTTTTAATCAAGTCAAAGTGAAATTTAAGTTGATACTAGAAAAACAATGCTCCGATACTGATTTAAGTGAAGTAAAAAACACACTGAGTGTTCCCTCAATTCACAATTGTGAAGAATGAAAGACAAAATAAGTTTAAATCTTCTTTAAATTCACAACAATAGTAGTGAATCTAGTCTCTCAAGAAATTCACAACACCAAAAATTATACATAAGAATAAGACAAAGTCATATTTGATTGATGAACATGGATGATTACAACAACATCTTCCCTCAACTCCTTTTAATATAAGGCACACAAAACATCCATAACATTGGGTATCTTCCCTCAGATCCTTTTAACAAGAGGCACAAAAGACTTCCACAATATAAATAATCTTAAAAATTTTAATATTAATATTAATATATTAAAAATATTAATACATCCTTTTAATATTAATACTAGAGGATAAATGTTTGTCCATAAAATAGTAAATTAATAAGAGTAGAATATGAATATTTTGATTGACCACTAATGAAAAATTATTTATGACTCACTTTTTTGGAATCCAAAAAGTGAGAATGGTTCACTTAACACCCATAAGTGGCTACACGGATGTTTTCTTTTTACACAGGTGTGCATCCTACTGTTTGAGCTTAACATGGCCAACATCATGGCTTTTTGGACATGTTTGCATCCTATTTTCAGATCATAACATGGACAACATTACGACACATATAGACCCATGTGCTAGTCATAACATTCCTTTGAAGGAAATAAAAATAAAATAAGAAGAAAACTTTATTAGAGTGCAAGGACGAATATCATGCCAAATAGTTGATAGTGTCAATCCTTTCTTTATTACAATGCTAATTATACACAAACTAGTTATTTAAAAGAATGAAATATTTTTCTTAACAAACTTCCATCCATTGTCCCATTCATAAAGAATGTGCCATCTTCCAAGGTCTGATACGAGATGGATCCTAGGCTTCCTATAGGTATTCTCGAAGTTGAGTAAATAATGGTATGAATAATTATGTGTTATCTTTTTTTGGCACTAGCCTTCCTGTATCAGTCTCATACCATTCTCCAACAAGCTTAATATTATTATGACTTATGATTCATTCAAGAGGACAGTTAGAAAATATAACTACAAGGTTTAATATTAACATGAGAGTGTTTTGTCCATGCTAGCCTTGAAAGGCATTAGCTAGATAATAGTGTTTTACCATAAGGACTGAAAATATTTAAAAGGTTTGGAAGACTATGGATTCCTAATGGAAAATTCCTTGTTATTTGTGCATCGAATAATGATATGAATCTCTTTATATTTACTTACAAGGTTCTTGAGGAGAACCAACTCTCTTATTGTCATGAATGGAGACCAAACATGGATCTTCTTAGCTTCTAGAAATGCTATTAATGTTTCCCAATTCATCATCCTAGAATATAGGAATAGGATTATGAAAAAATATTCTTCCAAAATCCTTCTTTTACATCCTTCTAGAAGCTCCTTGACCTTCTGTATTAGATCTTTAGACATATACATCAAATCTATTTATCATATGGACAAAATTCATTTTGTGAGGAAAATGAACAAAAATTTCTTCCTTATTTTCCAATATTACCCTTCGGTGAGAAAAAGAAAAAGAATAGAACTGACTCAAGAAATCCAAACCTAGAAGAATATCAGTATCTATAGTATCATTATGCAAAAAGAAGCAGAGACAACTGAAACCATCTAGATTTACAAGAATATCATAAATGTTTTCCCTCATAGTTTCTATGACTCCTAGCCCTTTTACAAAGGTTCTTTGAGGTTTCTGATATATAGGTTGGAGGATGTGATGCTTGGCCATATTAATTGGTGATCCTATATCTATAAGAGAAAAAAAACTTTGACTAAAGCCTTTTAATTTGATAATAATTATTGGCTTCTTTGGGACTAAAGGCTAAAAACAAAATGCAGGGTTTAGACTATTATTTGCATGATGTGATGCAAGAACCATTGATGGAATAGAGGATCTAATAGCATTTGGTATTCCAGAATCATTACCAAGTTTATTTTGTAAATGTGTCATTTCTTCTTTATTTTTCTCAAAACATGCACAAACTTCTACTAAAGAAAATTATTCTTTGCTAGTTTCAAAAATATGAGAGATTTATATCTTCAATTTTGGTATGAACAAAGCTATTTGATTATGAATTCTCTTGATTATTATTTTCCTCATGGATATCCTCTTCATAAATATAATGCATTCTTTTAGCCTTATTTTCATTTTCTAGGAGCATCTTCCTTTTTCTTTTTGCACTATCAATTCTTTCAATATTTCTTTTGGTATTCAAATATATTTTCTTCTTTTGAAGATATTTGTGTTCATCATTATGTTTAGAATAAAAATTGCTACTACAAGATGTTACCTTCTCTACTAATCCAAGGGTCTTTTCCTCATCCTTTTCTATTTTGCATTGAACATTTTCTTCTTTATCATCTATAGTATCCTCCTAAATCTACAAAAACTTCTCTTTTTGGTGTTGGTTAGACTTATCTCTCTCTATTGGTTTTGTTAAGGCCTCATTATCAGCTTTTATTTACTTTTCTAAGGATTTTTCCTTTCTAAGGATATTTCTTGAGTAATATTTTGTATTCTTCTTATGTTATCCAAAATATTTATAGAAATATCTTGAATATGGTTAACTTCATTTTATTTCTCTAACTTCTCTTGCAAAAGATCAAGTTTATGGACACTTGCTTTTATTTTCCATTCTTCTATCTCATTTTTGATCCCCCTTTTTCTTTATTTAGGATTTCTAAATTTTGCAAGCACTTATCCTTTTGAATTTTCCTTTCTAAAAAAGTTTCAACATATCTATAAGATATTTTCCTTTTTTGTGTGTTTAATTCCCATTCTACTTCTTCAAGGTCTTCCTCTAATGCTTTTATTTGTCTATGAAATCTATGAAAATCTTCACTACTTTCACACAATCTAATACTGCTGGACTCTTTACAACTTTTTTTTATTTCTTCAATCTAACTTTTTATAACATCTTGGATTATATCACTTATATATGAGAGACTCTTTCTAGAAATAGAAAATTCCTTATCACAAGCTATGCTTTCATTCTTAGGATAAGAAAAATTAACTCTTGGAATCTTAAACCATCCATTTTATTCAACAAGAAATTCCTCTTTATCAAATATATTATGTTCTGGCTTGGATCTAGAATGAGAAGTATTTATATTTCTACATATAGCCATTCTGAGAAAATTATGCTTAGAAAAGCTTTAGATCTTACTGGTAATTTTGGTCTCTATTCACCGTTACAATTTCTTGAATTACTACTACCCTCAATATACCTTGTTGGCTTCACAATAAATCTTACTTCTACAAGGTCCATGACTATTAGCAAGACTTACATCCCTCAAACTTTCAAAATTAAAATTTCTCATGAGATTTGAACAAAATAACAAATAATAGATAACAAAAATAAACTAGGCTTTGATACAAATTTAAGGTTATACTAGAACAACTATTCTCTTATACCAATTTAAGTGAAGCACAAAACACACTGAGTGTTCCCTTAATTCACAATTGTGAATAATGAAATACAAAAGAAGTTAAATCTTCCTTAAACTCACAACAATAGTAGTGAAGCTAGTCTCTCAATCTATTCACAATACCAAAACTTATACATGATAAGACAACATAATCAAATTTTATTGATGAACATGGATGATTACAACAACATCTTCCCTCAAATCCTTTTAACAGAAGGCACAAAATACATCCGTAATATTGGGTATCTTCCACTAACCTAACTTAGGAGATGTTATTAAATTATTGAAACATGAACAATCACAAGCATAATAACAAGTCAAAATCATTAAAATATGAAAGAAATATATGATTAATGATGGAGTTATAATATTATAATTATTATTAAAGTTATACTTTAATAATTATTAAATATTAAGTGCATATCATTAATTGAATTATGAAGTGACTATAGTCAAGTTATATTATAAAGTCACTTTAGTTATTCTAGTTTGTTCGAGAAGCTACTCAACAACTAAGAGGTAGTTGGGGTTCCAAAATATGGCTTTTGATACTGAGTAATAGGGATTTATGCACTTGATCACTTGTGACTAAAATTAACTCCAGATACATTTAAGGGAAATTCCAAGTGTGAAAGTGGTAGCTTTTACTTCTTGTAACATCAAAAAATCAAATCCTTTATTTGTTCTAAAAAATCTCTGCACTATATAGTTCCTATCTAAGGATTCCAACCTTCTCACATTCTAAGAGGCAACCTTGATGTCCATATAAATTATGTAGAAGATTCTATGCTACTCCTAAAGCTTGAGTAGCATTCAGGAAAATTATTACTATTATTATTTTTGGTCTCCTTTTTATTGACTGAGCCTATAGGTCTTCCCCTTCTTCTCTTGCCTTCTTTGGGTCCAATGTTGTCTTCTCCTTCTACTAGGTTCTCAAAGTTAATGGGAGAGTTAGCTATTCTGGGATTTCTCTTGATTTTGATAGATTTGAACTTAACATCCCATGATTGTGCTAGAACACTGATGATTGAAAACAATGATGCACAAGCATACTGGAGGGAAGTTGTTAGTACTACTGTATACACACTGAATCGAGTACAACTAAAGAAAGATATAAACAAGACACCTTATGAATTATGGTATGGTTATACGCCTAATTTGAGTTACTTTATAACATTTGGAAGTCAATGCTATATTCTGAAAGATGATAGAAATGGGAAATTTGACTTAAAAAGTGATGAAGGAATATGTCCAACCTAGTAGAAGTATAGTTTTAGTTCTATTTTTTAATTAATATGTTATCATGCAATATGTTCATGGTGGTATGGATTTACATTTTACATGTTTATACAAATTATAATATATTTTTAATAGGAAATATATTTTCATAGGTTTACTCAAAAGAAGATAAGAATCCCATCTATTCAAAAACAAAACTCTAGATTTGAATTCAGAGAGACACTATCCATCCCCATCCCAAAGATATGGGATATGGAAAAACTCAACTTTTCTTATATTAGTTTGTGATGCTAGAGATATTAGTTCATGATGATAGATTAGGGACTGACTATCATCAGTCATATCACATAATAGATGGATGCTTGACCCCCCTCCCCATATAGCTATAGAGGGGCGAGGTACTCAGTGATAGCATCGGGTCAGCTCCCCCCATCTCTCTCTCTCTCTCATATATATATATAATTTATGGAAAAAATCATCATTGGTCTCAAATTAGTAACATGGGAGAGTGTACAAGAGATGTAACAAATATTCCATATTTATTCAATACCATATTTTCTATAATTTATTTGGACTTGGAACTGTCTTAGAAGGTGAATCTTGATATTTATTTCATATTTTATGATTTTGACTTGTTCTTAAACTTCATGTTTTCATAATTTGATAGCATCTCCTAAGTTTGGTTAGTTTCCATATACATGTACGAATATAGGTAAGAGTTTAGTTGTGAAGGCTATTAACTGGTTATATATCATAGAATTTTTGGTATCTTCAACAATAGTATACATCAAATGTATACCATCTACCATACCATCCTATGGAATTGGGTACTCAATATGAGGTTAGTGAAGAGGAACAACAAACCCAAGTACTTACCATGTCCAAAAGGAGAGGATTCTATTTATGCATAATGGATTACTGATAATTTTGAATACTTATATACTCAAAATAATGTTTTAATGGATAGGAAATATTTATGTTTTTGTATTGGCCTTAATTGTAAGAACCTATAATTATATACTTAGTTAGGTCTCATTTTTGTGTTCTTGAGATTTCAAGTTCGTTATGCTTGATCCAACTACCCAACGCCTTTATTTCCATCTTATTTTCCTCCTTCTCGACTCCCAATAGAGATTTGGGCCTCTTCTGGTGGGAAGAGGATGCCCTGGGAATCTCCTTCTTAGGAAAGGGACACCATGGGTGTCCTCTTCCTTGATGTTTGGCCCCAAATTAGAACTGGGGGCCCTTCTTGTGAATTTAGCAGGATTTCTTGATCTATATCAGCCTCCTTTGAATTTTGAGCTCTGAAATTGTGAGAGGTATAAAAGAAACCTACCTCTCCTCATTTTGGTAACTATGATCAAGATTTAAAGATAATTCCAAAGATTTGAAGACAAGCATTCAAGCATTCAAGATCAAGACTTCATTCCAAGCATTCTTCAAGAGTCTAAAAATCTTTGAAGGCAATATTCTCCATTGTAGAAAGATTCTCTCCCATGATGGCCAAGTAGAGAAGAACTCAAGTAAGAAAGAATATCCTTTTTCCATCTAAATTCATTAATCCATTTATTCTTCAAGGAAAGAGTCCATCAAGCATAAAAACATTGAAGATCTTTGAGGAGTATTCACATATATATGCATATGTAAAAGGAATCCTTGATTCTTCTTTACATTCCAAGATACCAAGTCAACATACAACTACATACAATCATCTTCATAGAAATCACAATCATAATATTAGTTTATGGAGGTATATCATTTATAATGTGGATCTAATATTTACCTTGCATTTACATTGTTTCTTTATAATGTTCCTAGTAGGTTTAGGCATGTTACAACCAGAATTAACCCATTTTAATATTTTCATGGCCTAAACTAAATGGAATAAGTTGTATTGAATCAAATTTGTGTTATACCATAGTTAAAAGTAAGAAAAATGGTTCATTTATCATGATAAAACATATTAGGTAACATGGTTGTTTTACTATTTATAATTCTTAATGTCAATTTTGATCTTATTACTACATCAGTTTGAGAAGGGAGATGATATGAACCAACCACGATAGGATCCCTCAAATTTATAGATCTAAGACCTTATCATATCTTGGGACCATGCCCTCAAGGTTTATGGTACATTGATCCCTACCCTATCTTGGGAATCATCCTATTGGCTATATTTAGACTGTCCCTCTTTGGAAAAAATTTAGTCCCTTCCTCTTCAAGTAATAAGTAGTAACAGATCTGAACATGGATATACATATATTCTTACCATTTTTTTTCTTGATAAACCTTATATTTCTTATTTATTTGTAAGTATCCTTCTTATCATTAAATATCAGAATACTAAATGTACCTGGCTACAGTAACAACATATAGTTTTATTGTTGTAATCCTTGTTGACACCGCCATGTCTTAGAATTTTCAATCCGATCTGAATATATCCTCAAAATTTTATTATTTTCTTTTTTCTTTTTTTTCCCCGATATCCCCTAGGATTGAATCTAACTCCCCTAATATACATTGCAAATATAATGGATTGCACCATTTTATATTGGAAGAGACACAACTATTTGTAAGTGATTCCCTTTGTAACTATTGTTTGATATTGGTTAGTCTTGTATCATAATCCTGGTTGTATTTATTATTAACATAATCAGTGACTTATCTAATTGTAGATTTTAGATGAATTGTATGCACAGATTTCTACAAGATATATCCACGCTTTAGGAGAAATACTCCTGCATACCATTGGATCCATTAAATGATTTATTAAATTGGTTATCATTTAATAAAGTGGTATAATTATAAATATGGGTTTTTTCTGATAGGAAGGAATGTACCCGATAATACTTAAGCCCATCACCAAATAATTTGATGACATCGCACTTCCATATATTATAAATCTGCATGCCATGTCCGTAAGAACAAGTATATCCAAATTCAGAAGCAAGAGGAAAATCCATGATATAATAAGAGAATGACGGTTTCCAGGATAGTAGTAAATATTTAGTTATTATTAAATTAAATATTAGATATTTATTAATATAAGAAATATTAGAAATTGATTATCAGGTTTCTATAAGAAATAATTTTATAAGATTAAAAAAAATTAAACCCTAGTAAATGGAGTGGTTTGTATGGCAGCAGGATGATGGGCGGGAAATGTTTTTTGAACAGAGGAAGTGATAGAGATACAGATTCACAGATATTAGCACCAGATTAGTAGCGACAAATATTTCATGGCAGGACCTAACATAATCAGTGGGTATGGGGTCCTCACAACTTTTTCTGGCAACAAAAAAGATCATTCAAAAGAATTGATAGATGACCATAGGAAGTATTTTACATCTGTGAGGGCTCCCCCATTCATAGCAGTAAATCCAATAGTGATTTAAGGTTAGATGTTTCTTTCACTGAAGAGTAGCATGTAGACAAAGTATGGAAATACCCATCCTATGTTTCTTGGCCAAATAATGTCTCTATGCAAAACCCTAGATTCCTATGTACGCCAAATAAAATTCCTCTTGAGAAAAAGGCTACTTATCCTCTCCATAATAATGGTAGAGCACCCTTCAATCCAAAAAATCCTATTCAAGTCTGGCAGAAGAAAGTCTCAGAACTACAAGAAAAAATACCTGTTACTAATGAAACAACCTGAGAAGATTACTTTCATCACAATAAGGAGTACTCTACCACTATTGTGAAAGAGAACCAGTCTTATAAGATCTCTTTTCCGAATCATCTACTTTTACCACAAATCACACATCTATGAGAAAAAACTCTTATTGGTAAGTTTTGACATGCCTCTCCTAATATTAAAAGTTAACTTCATGGGAAAAAGAAAACTAGAAAGGGGAAAAATATATATTTTATATTGAAAATGGATCTCAAATTTTCATTGCTCTTTTTCATTCAAAACATGATAGATATGAAACTCACAACTTTAAAAGATGGATTTACAAGGGATTAGGTCTCTTCATAATACCATGGATTCCAAATTTTAGTGCTAAATATTTTGTTTGTAACTATATGTCATTTTGGATTTCATTTCCATCCCTGCCATTGGAATATCGAGATCCTAATCTCATTGAGATTTTTTCAAACAAATTAGGTATTTTTATCAAGAATGATCTAATCACCTATGAGTATACATATCCCCTTGTTAGGGTATGTCTTTTGTTCAATATTTCCAAGCCCTTCCCCAAAGTATTTTCTATTCTATCAAAATTCGGTGCATGGGAGTAGGAAATCATTATTGAAGATGTAGAATTCATTGATAAAAATTCCAACTATTTGGGTCACTTTAATAACCAGTTTAAGGTTCTTGATGTTCAACACCGAAAGTTTGTGATGATCATGTCACAAACCCTCTTCTCTATTCTTTCTTTACATCTTCAAAAAATCCTCAAGATATGCATAGGCATTTCCAGGAAAAAGACATGACTTTAGGCACCTCTCAAAGCAAGAAATGTTCCTTAATTGTAAAATATTATGCTTCAACCTATGTAATTGCAAAATAAGGTTCCTGGGGATATTTTACATGCTTTTTGTGACATAGGTGTTGGGTGTAATTTCCAATATTTAATAGTTCCCCATTGGTCCGTACTAAATCAGTTCAAAAGTATCTCTAAGGATATTAAAGCATTTATTAAAGCATTTATGCAAGTGATATTTTTTCCTATTAATGGACAAAAGCCAATGCTCACCCTATCTTTAAAATATAATATACATGTAAATATATTACCCTCTATAAGGCCCCCTTACCTCTCTAATTTCAGAAGTATGGATGATCTCATTCACAATTTTTATTTAACAATCATCCAATTGATATCATGAACAAAAATTTGTATGTATCTCAATCTTCTCCTTAAAATTTGCATTGGAAATCTCCGCCTTTTGAGAAATATCAGGGAAATCGACATTCTCCAAGATATTTAGAGCACATGGTGCATGATTTATTGATCTTAGTGGCTTCAAAGTTTTGGAAATGAGTTGAATAACTGAGAGGGGAGGGGTGAATTAGTTACCACAAAAACAAATCCAAGTCCCTTAGATGTCTTAAACAAATCAATCACTGATTCTTAGTTAACATAGATATTTCACTGCCACTCCGTTAACATAGAATATATTAAGATATTAACTATGATTATGTTTAGTAATTAATTTTAGAAACATAAACCATAAAGAAAATGAAATGTACAAAGATAACACCAAGATTTAACGTGAAAACCCAATATGGGAAAAACCACCAATAGCAACTAGTCACTATTTCTCACTCTTCTGAAGTGAGCCATGTTAAGAGCCAACCTTGTTAAACGTTACAATAACACACTATTAGGTGTGACCTAGTTAGAGGATTTAATCACCCTATAAGGAGTGGCCTTGTGAGAGGTCTTCAAACACTTAAATATAGAAATGTCACCTTGTTAGAGGATTTACAAAATATTATTAAGTCTACTCTGTTAAGAGATTTTATCACTGTTACAACTGTTAGAGAGTAACAATGGATTGACCTGTTTTGATAAGAAACTGTCCTTGCTGATTCAGATCTCTATTCTAGATTAAGTTCTTGATCCTCACTGATTAGATATTCTATTGTAGTCCTATGTGTTCTATCTTCAATCAGAATCACATATTATTTCTCCTTCACTCTTCATATCACACTTCACATATATCTCACACTTTCTCAATTATCAATCCAAACTTGACCTTACATATATATGTTAAGCCTTGTCAAGTCGGCCTCAATATCCTTCCAAATAAATAATAAAACTTATTTTTGTCGGCTACATATAAATAATAATCCACTATTAGTCGGCTGACACTAACTGTTCTGCTCGGTCAATACTCAAATCCTTCAACGCCCGACCAACACTGTAATGCCTCAGTGAACTCGGTTAAAACTAAAAAACACTTTTGTCATCTTTAATGCCTAAGAGAGCTCATAAAACACTAACTGTTCTTAGATAGGATTAGACATTTGTGTAAACATCACTATACTTGTGTAAAAATCAATGACAATACACAATTGAATAATTGACATCAACAATCTCCCTCTTTGGCATTGATGGAAACACAACATATCATAATAAAAAGAATCATAGAGCAGCAGACATAATAATGAAATATTTTTAATGTCCTTAGCTTCATTCTGATTCTCATCCAATTTCATTAATGTCTTTAGCTTCATACTGATTCACATCCAAAACTTCCTCAAACACTGAAATACAAATTTCTCCCTCTTACATTAATCTCTATCTTTGATAAATTTCTCCCTCTGTCATCAATCTCTCCATCAGTAATCTCACCCTCTTTCACTGATCATATGGTAATCTCTCCTTCCATCACAAGTTCTTATGACTTACAATAATGTCTCCCTCTTTGAAAACCAATGCCAAAGACACCAACTGATGTATCCAATGAAATTGTAATGTACTTGTCTATACTAATTCATATGCAATAAGCTCTAAATATCTACATCAACATGTTAGGTCTATTCTGTAGCTCGGTTGATGCATCACTAAACTGTGTTTTAGTGAGCCTTAGTTAGGGGAATTAACCCTAGCTTTCCTCTAATATACAAAAGTGCATCCTTAGGTAGCGGTTTTGTGAATATGTCTACAATTTGTTCTTTGGTATTCACATATTCCAATCTTCTTTGTTCTAAACCAATTCCCTCAAGAAATGATTTTTTTTTGTAATATGTTTGGTCTTGGTATGCATCACAGGGTTCTTTGAAATGTTAATAGCACTGGTGTTGTCACAGTAGATAATGATAGGTTCTGTGATATCCACTTCATACCTGGAAATAATTGTTTGAACCATATGATGTTTGAACAATTCACTGCTACAACAACATCTTTTGCTTTTGCTGTAGATTGAGAAATGCAGTTTTGTTTCTTGCTTGTCTAGGAGACTAACCTCTTTCCAAGAAATAGTTCTCCACCACTTGTGCTCTTTCTATCATCAACACTTCTTGCCCAATCAACATCGGTAAAAGTATTCAAATCAAAGTTTAATCCTTTCTTATACCATAATCTATAATCTTTAGTACCCTTAAGCTATATCAGAATCCTTTTGATAGCCATCAAATGATTCTCTTTAGGATTAGCTGAAAACCTTGCAACAATACTGACTGCTAATGCAATATCAGGTCTAGTGTGAACAACATATTAAAGTTTTCCAATCATGGATCTGTATGTAGTCTGATTTACCTCCTTTGAATCATCATCCTTAGATAGCTTATGTCTAGTAGGCATAGGTGTTCCAACTGGTCTAGAGTCTTCCATCCCAAATTTATTTAGTATCTCTTTTATGTATTTAGACTGAGTAATGTAGATACCATCCTTCATCTGATAAAATTGTAAGCCAACAAAGAATTTGATTTCACCAAACATAGACATATCAAATTCCTTACTCATAGCTTCTGAGAATGCTCTACATAAGTCATCATATCCAGTGAACAATATGTCATCAACAAATATTTCTGCTAATAGTATCTTATTTTGAGGTCCTTCTTTGATGTACAAACTACTATTGTCATTAGTTCTTTGAAATCTAATACTTATCAAGTAACCATACAGTCTTTCATACCAGGCTCTCAGAGCTTTCTCCAGTCCATACAATTCTATGTGCAATTTGCAAACCATATTCCTTTTGTTAGGTTCTACAAAATCTTCAGGTTGCTCAATGTAGACTTCCTCTTCAAGAATTCCATTCAAGAAGGCATATTTTACATCCATTTGATATACCTTGAATCCTTTATGTGCAACATATGCCAGAAGGTTCTAACTCCTTCAAGTCGTGCAATAGGAGCAAAATTTTCTCCATAGTCAATACCCTCTTCTTGAGCATATCCTTTACATACTAGTCTGGATTTGTTTCTATAAAATTCACCTTTCTCATTCATCTTATTTCTGAAAACCCACTTAGTACCAATTACATTCTTTCCTTTTGGTCTAGGTAGAAGAGTCCAAGTTTTTTTCTTTTCTATCTTCTCAATCTCTTCATTCATTTCTTCAATCTAGTTCTCATCATTCAATGGATCTTTAATAGTTCTAGGTTCAATTTCACTGAGTAAACATGTACCTTTTATCTTTCTCCTTATCATTACACCTTATGTCTTATCTCCAATTATTTGTTCAGGTGCATGATGCCTTCTAACATATTTAGAAAGTACAACATCCTTCCTCCTTGATTCTGGGCTAGCTCCACTATGTTCACCATGCTGAAATATTTTATCTTGATCTTCTGTCTGATGCTCAGGTTCCACTATCTGAGACTTGTGTGTATCTATCTGTGACTCAGGTACCTCTGTCTGTGACTTGGGTGCCTCTATCTACAACTCGATTTCTTTAGTCTGAGACTCGGTTCCCTCTATTTGTGACTCAGTTTCTTCAGTTAGCATCACTGGTTGCACAGGTTGCAACAAGGTTTGTGAAGATGAATTCAGTGGTTGACATGATTGCTGTCCAAGCACCATTTCCTGTGTCTTAGGTATAGTATCAGGTTCATAATACACAAAGTTTCTATATTCTTCAAGCTCTTTACTACTTTTTTCTTTATTTTTCTCTGCAAACTCATCAACCTTTACTTGCACACTTTCTATGACTTTATGAGTATTAAGATTTAAACATTTATATGCTTTGCTTTTGCTAGATTAGCCTAGGAATATACCTTCATCACTTTTTACATCAAATTTTCCATTTCTTGATTCCTTCAAGATGTAGCATGTACTTCCAAATACTTTGAAATAACAAACATTAGGTTTATAGCCATACCATAATTCAAAAGGCGTCTTCTCAGTATCTTTCTTCAGTTGAACTTGGTTCAAGGTGTGAATTGCAGTGCTAATGGCTTCCTTCTAGTATTTGGTAGCATCATCCTTCTCAATCATCAAGGTACTTGCACAATCCATAATGGATCTATTCCTTCTTTCTGCTATACCATTCTACTGTGGTGTACCTGGGGAAGATACCTTTATTTTGACTCTTCTTTCATTTCAGAACTCATTGAATTCATTAGAAATGAATTCTCCTCCTTTGTTAGATCTTAAGAATTTAAGTTTATTTCCTGTTTCTTTTTCAAATCTGGCTAGGTACCATTTGAACTTCTGAAAGGCTTATGATTTCTCTTTGAGAAACATAAGAGTCATCATTCTATAATGATCATCAACAAGTAGAATGAAGTACTTCTCACATGTGTAACTTGTTGTCCCAATTGGTCCACATAGGTCAGTATGTACCAATTCCAAGACTTCTTCTGTATTATAGTTCTTTCTCTTGAAGCTAGTTTTTGTGTGTGCTTGAATGTGACCTCTAAATCATGCACAAACCAAACATATTCTTTACTTAATTGTTCAATTTACAAAGATAAACATGAGTTGTTTATCCTGCAAACTCAATTAAAATGACTTTCTACCTCCTATTAGTTGTGGATGTCGATTTTACCCTCAGAACGAGAGCCAACAACCTGACCATTGCTAACATGGAGGATTTCTAGAAAAGATGAAATGCCATTACTCTATGAAATCAAAATTGCAACTAGTCTATGAAAAGAGATGCAATTAATCTATGAATTGAGAAGCAATTAATCTATGAAAGTGAATTGCAACTAATCTAGGAATGAATTACAACTAGTCTATGGAAGCAAATTGCATTTAATCTATGAAAACCAAATGCTCCTAGTCTAGAATTCAAATGCTTTTAATCTAGAATGGATATTGCATTTAAACTAGAAAGGAATTGCATTTACTAGAGAGCTTGAAAGAACGAAATTGAAATGGTAGACATATAAATGAATCATAAATGAAAGCAATATATCTTCAATTCCAATTGAAAACTAGCCTAATTATGCAAATTTAAGCTTAAAATCATGAAAGAAATTAAATGCAAAATTGACTATAGATTTGATGCTCTCCAAAATCATCCTCCTAAATGAAGAAAATGAGGTCCAATTTATAGAAAACCATGGAAAGAGAGTCAAAAGTTTCTTGAAAAGAAATAGTTGTCTCTTCATTCTCCTTTGAGACAAAAATGCAAAGATTATTTAAATAAAAGGGTGAATTATTGCCACATGAGTGTCTTTTCATATAGAATTATGGAATTCCTTTTTTGAGGATAATTCACCCAATAATTAAATAACCTTTCAATTCCTTTTATGTATATTAGCCAAAGGGGGTGGAATTTATTTAATTAAAAGCACTTAGGACTTTAGAATTAAATCAATTAATCATAGGGGTTTTTAGCTAATAAACTCTGAGAATTTAGAAATTAAATATAATGTCAGATTTATGCAAATTTGGGTTTTCTGCATTTGAGACTCAGTCAAATAAAGTCAATTAGGAGAAGAATTTGCCTCGTACAATAGGACTTCGAAGATGAGAAAATTGAAGGAATGCACCAAAATTGATTAGGATTATTAGGTGCCAATTTTGGGGTGTTACATTTTTCCCCTCTTTGAATTGATGTGTGAGCAACACATTGATTCAAAGAATAGTTGGAAGTGAAGATGAAGATTTTAGAAGTCTAGGTTAGGTTGCCAAGACACCGATCAGATTGAGAAGTAGAATCATCTGAGAGAAGATCAAAATCAGGGTTAGATTGCCCCAATGTCCACTGATAGCTGATGAAGATCTAGGACTATCTCCAAAATTAGGGTAAGATTTCCCCAATACAAAGTTTATCCCTTCAAGATCCAGGTTAGATGGCCTAGATAACAGTCTAAAGAGTTTTTGAGAGCCATCTTCAGAACGAAGCATAACTTTCAGGAATTAGGGTTAGATTGCCCCAATACCCAATTAGATTTCAAGAATCATCTCCAGAACGAAGCTTGATTCTTGAGGATCTGAGTTAGATTTCTCAGATACCTAGAAAGATAGATGATGAGATTCAAGATCATGGAATATCCAATTTTGACCATAAGGTACAAAAAAAATTCAATATGCCCCAAGTGATGAGATGCCCCTAGCAATGAGGACTTTGATTCAGATCAGACTGATTTGAGAATGATGCAAAAAGATTCAATGATGCAATCATCTTGCCCCCTCAGGAGCGAAATTGAAAGAAGACACATCATAATGATGAGAGCGAGAAATCACAGAGAAAGATAGATCAAGAGAGAGAAAAATTGATTTAGAGCGATCAAGAGGTCCTGTTGATTAGGTTTGACCATAGTTGACTAGAATTGACTGAAGTTGACTTTGATGAAAAGATTGCATAATTTGAGAAAAATGATAACAAGAGATAATCTTGAGAAGAAACCAAAATCAGAAAATTGACTGCACAAGCGTCTGATCGTGTCGGTCCCAAAATTTTTAAACGCGATTTCAAGCTACTTAGGAGTGTCAGATTTCGATTTCGATCATGAAAATGGATTCAAAATGGTCCATTTAGCCAAGGGTACAACTTTCATAGAAAATAGAGCACTTTGAAAATTAGGTTAAAGGCTATATAAGGCCCGGAGGGGTCATTTTCAAATCATTATTCACCTTTTGACTTTAGCGATGGTGAGGGCTCCAGCTGATATTGATAGAATTCCCATTCATTCTCACCGATTTGAGCACTCCCGACGACACAACCGACTAGCGGAGTATGACGCACCTGTAAGTAATCGCAACTAGATCCTGTATTTCTAAAAAAAATTTAATCAATTTTTAGCATTTGTATGTTTTTAGGGCTATTTAAACTTTGTCTCACCCAATCTCGCATAAGGAAACAGTTTCCTCATGCCGGCCTTGATCGCCTTTTGCATGAGGAATCTAAATCCTCACGCAGGTTAGGGGTTCCGCGCGTGGGCCCCTCCCTAGTGCTCACGTGAAGAGCGCGCGTGTGCCACTTGAGATTTCTAGAATCTCGCATGAGAACACATCTTGCCTCACGCGAGCCAAAAAGCTCACGCGGGACAAGAGTTTCCTCATGCGAGAAAAGAGTTTTCTCGCATGGGAAATTGGCCAAAAGTAAAAAATTGTCATTTTCTTGCGTCACAGAGTCAACCAGTTGCCATATCTTAAACTGTGTGTAGAATAGGTCCATAGCTGCATTTGTTGTCTTTTGCTTTGAAAAATCATCATTATTGAGGTACTGATCCAAATTTGTCACTTGCTTTGTAGGTCGACCTCCAAGACATCGGTTTTAGATCTCATCATCCTATCATGGGTGAGTTGTTACAGAGACTATCAGATGCTGACCAAGGCCACATTGATGGGCTAGGATTGACATATCTGCATGATGTACCTGATATTTGGGTGAATCACAGATTACTTGGTGCCTTGGTTGAGCGTTTCCATTCAGAGATGAACACTTTTCATTTGCCGCAGGGAGAGATGACGGTGACTCTGGAGGATGTATACCAGATTTTGAGAGTGCCCTTCCATGGATCTCGTGTAGAGTATTGCATGCAGCCTCGAGATGGTACATAGGCTTTGAGATCCATCTTTCAAGATGATTTGGTGATGGGCCACGCCATTTCATGGGAGGAGTTGATACAGACTTATGGCAGAGATTATCCCTTGGCAGCTGTTCTTGCACTATTTCTGAGCTATCATCTGGTTCTTGATCATGGTTAGCACAGTTTAGAGTGTGGCTGGGGTGTTATGCTCTAGAAGATTCTGGCTATTCCTATAGTTACTTTTGGATGGGGTGAGTGCATGCTTGCACAGATGTACCATGAGATGCACAAGATCGTGTATCGGGGTGCCTCTGCTATGGCGGTAGGAGTCATCATTTTGCAGATCTGGGCCTGGGAGCACCTTCCCATATGTAGGCCAATATTCCATGATATACGATAGCCATTAGAGCCATACATTTACAGATACGCCGGTCTGATGACCCAGCCCGCACTGGCTAAGACTGAGCAGTGGAGGGCACAGATTGATGATATGGCTGTAGTCATGTGGCAACCTTGGGCAACCACTGAGGTATGGGATGATGCTTGTCTTGAGCTATCATACATGTTCTACTTGTGTCCTCTGATAGGACATACCATTACTATCATTGAGCACTTCTTTCTCACACACGTATTGCACCAGTTTGGGAGGACGCAAGATGTGTCTCTTGAGTATTGTACCTATGCCCGATTCATCGATGAGATGAAGAAGGGTTGGCAGAGATTGCTTGACAGGGGGCACAACATGATAGACACTCAAGTACCACCAGCTAGGTAGGATTATATGGCCACGATGATGAATGCAGGTATGACACCTGCATACAGAGATTATCTGTTAGCACACCATTTTTTGAGATTCACAGCTCCAATGGGTCAGATACCTCAGGTGATGCAGCCACCACCAAAGTAGCAGGCGTAGTAGGTTCCTTCACCAAGACAGCAGCCATAGGATTAGTAGCCATAGCAGCCACCTCTACAGCAGCAGGAGAGAGTTGTATGGCCCAGGACAACTCAGACTGATATTGCTATGAGACCTATGGGATCAGATGTAGGTGCTGGGCCTAGTGGCAGCCAGGACAGAGTTGCTAAGTAGGGAGATGATACAGTGATGGCTGATGCTATTCTAACTGATCCTTCAGTAGGTGGATAGGTAGCATAGTTACAGGAGGCTCTCTGAAGAGTCAGGGAGAGAGCTCATCAGACACAGAGGGAGCATGATGACCTCCACACGCAGGTGATCATTAGAGATACATGTATATCAGAGCAAGACTGGGAGATTCAGGAGTTATGAGAGGCACTGGCTAGATCATAGCTAGAGACTAGATATGAGGCTATTCAAGCTTCTTACTATTATTCTACGTATACTATTGCAGTACCTGAGGCAGCGGATCAGATTTTTCCTTTCACAGAGTATGCTGGTGCATGGGTCATTCCACTGGGACCACCTCCAGTGGGTCCTCCTCCTCAGCAGCAGGGCATACCACCCCCTCCACCTCCTCTAGGTGGTTAGATTGTGATGTATGTTGTACCACTATTTTTCCATATTGTGCTCGAGTAACACCCTTGTATATTTGGACCGATCAATATATATGAGCTCAATTTTTGACATCATTGTATGTGTGTATATATTGCTTTAAATGTGTATGTTTTATGAGATGATTTCCTATATGATTTAGATGTATGGATTAGAAATGTATGCCATAGATGAATATGCAAATGTTTATACACATGTTTTATTGATGTATGAAGATGCTATGATAGATGTTAGATGGATAAATGCTATGTATGATTTGATTTATGCTTATAATGGATGCACATGTTTATGGATGTATGTATGCAAATGAACTTTTTGGAAATGAATATAATGCAATGAATGCAATGGTACTAATCATCTCATGTAGGATATTCACAATATACAATAGGTACTAACCAAAAGAACATGCACAAAGATCGAGAACGAGGACCAGACACTCGTGCAGTCGAGAAGAAACCATGATGAAAGATGAGGACCTTTGAAGAATGAGAAGACAAATGAAGAGAGCACCAAAACTACCATGATGCAAGCCTAAAATGCAAATGCAAGCCTACAATGCAAATGCAAGCCTAAGCTAAATGCAATCCTAGGACTTTGGTTGTTGGACTCATTGTACTTATCATTATCGGGTGCTTTTGGATCATCAGAGTCAATACAATCCTTACTGGTGCCACTGCAACCATAAGAATATGGATATGACTTTCATTAGATAAAATATAGGAAATGAACATAAGCACCAAGGCACAAAAGCCAAGGTGACTCAAACATTGTTTCCAGTTTGATATAGTAAAAGTTCACAAGTAAACAAACACAGTAATAAAATTCAAGGAGATAATTCTAACCTCCCCTTGGCGTACAAATAAACAAGATCAAAGGATGTGAGGAATTTCCACCTTAATGCAGAAGCTCTTATCACATACACCCTATTTATTTGACATTGCTAGATCATTGAAACCACACCAACAAGCAGTAGATAAAGAAAATATCAAATGAAGTTCATAAGAATAGACAACATACCAAGAAAGAGTCAATCATATCTAAGCATGTTTCAAGGCTTACGAATGTGTCTATGTTTAGGGTGTTGAAAAACACCATTGTGCTTGTGAGTGTAATGTGTTTCATTTCTATCGAGAGATGTTTCTGTCATGAGATATCTGAAGTGTGTTAAAAAACACAGATGTGTCCAAAGAGAGTGTTGAAAAACACTATTTGATTAAGGTGTTGAAAAACACCTATTTGTGCTAGTAGAAATTTGTCCTTTGACAAGATTACTAACTCAAGTGTAAACTGAAGAGTGATCAAAGTGGGGAACCATGCCCCCAGGTAACGAATGGATCAAAGCCAAACAAACATATAGACAAATGATGGGAGATATCTTAGCAATGTAGCGACAGTAGGCAGACTCAGTGAGAACCACTGGTGACTGTCGTAAGAGATTCTCAAGCATAAAGATAAATGATGAGATCTAAGCATCAGTAGGCAGATGTAGTGAGAGCCACTGGTGACTGATGCAAAATAGAGTCTCAAGAAGAGACAAAGTGATACGAGGCATCGGTAGGTAGACACAGTGAGATCCACTGGTGACCGATGCAAGAGGAGAAAGACTCCAAAAGATAAGACAATGCCCCCTAGACCAGGAACATGCCCTCGAGTATGACCAGTTTCAATCCATGTGAGGTCAAGCAAAATCTCAAAGATGATGAAAAGAAAAAACATGAACACACTAAAGTAGGAAAGCAAACTGAAGCAGGAAAGAAAAATGTTTTTAGAATTTTTAGAGATTTTACCATTTTTAGATATTTAAAGGTTTTAAAATTTTTAGATTTTTAAAGATTAATTGATCTCAAGAAAGATCACATTGGTGTGCCCCCAATGTCTAGCAAGGTGTAGGACATTGTAGATGGATTAGAAAGCTGATGTATGAGACAAATGGGCAATAATGGATGAAGAGGGTGAATGCAACCCTCAAGGACAGTCTCTTCAAGATTACCCAAGCTAGGGAAACAAGAATATAGAAAATGTAGGCTCATGGAGCGATGCTGTATAGCATATAGGATAATGACCTGATGTCATGAAAGTATGTGGTCCAAAAGAATGGACATGTCAAGAGACTTTGGAGAAACAGTTTTTCAATTTTGATCAAGACCGAGGGATCAACTTTGGATAGGACATAGCTATGAAAGTGTAATTAGGATAAGGGTTGATGGAGGTATAAGTGCATGTTTTGGATTATAACACAAATGTGTAGAGATAGGAAGGATAGGCTTGGGATAAGCTAAATCATGATAGGGTAGCATGCATGAGAGAAAGTAAATAGGCTAATGGAAGGAATCATGAATGTCAGGATACATGATGCTCATGGATAGGCTTAACCTTGTCAAGATTAGCAAAAGGAACATGGATGTTTACGAGCTAGCTGGATGTAGGATGAGATGAGAGAAGATGACATGTAAGGAACTTGCCCCCAAGTGAAGAGTGCAAGTAAGAGGAATTACACATGATGGCTGTTTGCCAGGTTTTCATCATGGTACTTATCCAGGGTGCCACAAGAAGTGGTTTTCACCATAGGATGAATTGATTTCTCTTTACTTTTGCTACCAAGGCGCCTGTTTTCCAGGTTTTCACCAAGGCACTTTTTCATTTTTTATTTTATTTTTATTTTTATTTTTATTTTTGAATTTACGGAGGAACTTAAGCTTCGTACTCTTTGGATAGTGCTCCTCTGAAAGATAAGCTATAATAGGCCATAGTCACTGAAAGTATGCTCAAAGATGTTGATAGGGTGATGAAATGGAGGATAAGGAAGATGGAGGCCAAGATCTTATGAAATGGATTGGATGAGAGAAAAAGAAGGAATGTAGGAACCCAATATGGAAGGATAGTAGGTGACAAGATCAACATTCACACACCCCTTGAAAGGTAGTGGATGAATGGAGGAAAAGTGGATGGAATAGCTTGAGAAGTTGATGGGTGATTGGATATGGATCTTGGTATGTGAGGACCCAAGATGGAGTCAGAAGATGGGAGATGTGTAGATGGAGATGAAGTGGAAGACTTTGGAAGCTTGGATGCCAACTCTGATTGTTCCTTTTGGTGCAAGTCTTTTAAGAGAGACTTGGGAATCCACATAACTTTTTCTTTTCTTTTTGTATCCAAGTTCTTGAGAAGAGACTTGGGAATCCATATAGCATTTGATTTTCCATTTGCATAAGATGATTTAGAATGCAATTGTTTCATAATGGATTTAGGAACCCATATTTTCTTTGCTTTGGTTCTTTGCTCAGTAGACCTTTGTGGTCTCTCGAATATTTCCTTTTTATTTGTAGTCACATGTCGATTAAATAGGACATAGTGATCTTCATATGTAAGTGGATTCTTATATTTCTGACTTTTGCATTGCACATTCAAATTGCTTCCAAAAGACTTAGGAATTGTGGATATATAGGGCCGATATGGCTGGTTCATATGGAGGGGTTGATAGGGAGATTTCAAAGATGTATGTCTTTGTTGATCTTGATAGGAGATAGGGTAAGTGGATGACAAGCTAGTATGGATAGGAATGGTAGATGGAGGGACATAAGGACCCAATATAGATGGAAGATTTGACGGTCTCAGCTTTGGGATATAAGGACCAAGGATAGATTTGGAGGACGGAGAAGACTGATGCTTACATTTGAATGGAGGTATATAAAGTGTGGAGGGGATATCAACATCTTTAGAGTGAGCTGCATGACCAAGGCTCTTCTCTTTTAAATTCACCTTTATTTCAATAGGTGCATGAGTAGCTTTGATAGGAGCAATTTTGATAGGAGCAGCTGAAGCTTTAGGGGATTTATTTTTTTGGAAGGGATTTGGAGGAACAATGTTTTTTTGATATGGAAGAGCATGTCAAGGAAATGAAGGGATGCTCTGATCTTGATAAGGACCTTTAGATGGAGTACAAAGGGTACCTTTCTCTTGATTTTCAATAGGTTCATTATAGATGGTAGAAAGGATATCTTGATCTCACTTGGGAGATGGAGGATGTTCTTGGAAGTGATGGAAGGGGATGATGAAATTATCATAGGATTCTTGAGATATGCAACACTAGTCAACCATTGGAATAAGATGGAGGGTGTCTTGATCTTGATCATAACTGATATTTACTTTCTCACATTGTGGATTCCCCTCTTGATGTGAAGCCACTTCTAAGGATGAGGTAGGAGTTTTAATGTGCATATGGGATTCTTGGCATGCTAACAGACAGTCATTGGGAATAGGCATCATAGGTGTTGAAGCACATGGAAACTTGGGGTCTATGATCTTTGAAGCCTGAGAAGGACTTGCAGTCATATGTGGGTTAGCTTGGACCTCTTTTAGAGGTATTCCTTGAGGGTAGACATAGTCATCATTAGGTTCAATTTTTGACAGAGAGGATGAATCTTTAGGAGATGGAGGAATGGTGGAAGAAGTAGACGTGAGATGGGAACCATAGCTAGACATAGGTTCCTGGTATTGATCATGCTTGAGATTAGTATCTTCACTAGGTGAATCATTAGGATTTTCCATTTTGATTATGCCATCATCTATGAGATCTTGGATTTTATCTTTCAACTGCATGCAAGATGAAGTTTCATGCTTATTATGTTGATGATATGCACAGTAGTTACTAAAGAATGTGGATCCAAGTAACGTGATTTTAGGCAACATGATGAGGTCATTCTCAAGAATTTCTTCTAATTTTGACTCATAAGATTGTCCCAAAGGAGTAAATATTCTCTCTAAAGAATAATTAGATTCTTCTTGACTTGCAATATCCTTCTTTTGTGGATAGAAAGGGATTTCATCTGATGTTGTCCTAGCTTCCTCTACATGCTCTTGATCAAAGTTGGGATTGTCATCAAACTGGTCTGGATCAAAATTGGGATTGTCATCAAATTGTTCTTGATCAAAGTTGGGGTTATCATACCAAGATTTATCCATGTTGGAAGAAAGTGGAGAGACATGAGAATCATTTTCCCCCTTTAATCGTTGGAGTTCAGACCCCAAAGTTTGAAGTTGTTTCCATAAATTTTCCCTAAGAATCTCATCTTTGGTTTTAGACATTGTAAAATTGTCTTGATACACTTTCTTGTAAGAATCACTTGGTTTGCAACTCAAGACAACTAGTTCTAGATTGCAAACAATAGGGAAAACAAGAAATCAAATCCCATACAAGAGGCAGATAAGGCATATAAACAAACTCAGTTTTCAAGATATAAACCAAATTTTGAGACACAGTGAGAACTATTCTCTAACAATATTTCCAGGCTTAGGATATTTTTAAGATGATACAAATCAGCAATCTCTGTTTCAAGGTGACAAGCACTTGTTTAAAAACACAAAGTTTCAATCAGGCAGTAGTGACACAAACAGTAGTCATAAACAATTCCACCAAGGAAAAAGCAACTTGGTAGAAACATGGGAGTCTTTGTTTGATGATAGTATAGATAGTTTAAGACTCTAAAACAGACACTCAGTTATCCCTACAAAGAAAATTGGTTGAGAAGACAAAATCTGTGCCCCGCTGTCTTATGCGTATGTGTGCACCTCACATAGCAGTGTCACCCTCAAAAGAGCGCCCATGTTTTCATTGTTTCCAAGGACTAAGTATATATGTTCAAAGGTTACCCTTAAATAGGGGCCAGTTTCATAGACCACTTCAAACATCTAGGTGCATACCTATGTCGAGAATCTAGGGGAGAGATTCTTCCCTCTCCCTGCGCATAGATTATGTCTCCTTTCAGAGGTGAATCAGGTAGGCATCTAACTAAGAGAGTGTTTAATAAGCTTCCATTCATAATAACCTCTGGTGCCTCTAATACAGAGCTAGGGCCTCACAACCACACCAACACTTGTAAGTCACACACCCTTGCAAGCAAGGTTGGGAGCAGCGCCGCTCAGTATGACAAACAAGGCTTTCTCATGATGATATTCAAAATCAATGAGAAAGAAGTTACTATGGCTTTGGAGTTTTTAGACTACAACAAAGAAGACTTTATTAGAGTGAGGTGGAATCACTGGCGAAAGGTGTGTACTCACTTGGGTTGTTCCCGGAGGTTCAACTTCTGGCAGGCCCTCTAAAGGTGACTCAACTTGGTTCGGATTCAAGGGTTTGATTTTTTGATTCTCTCAATGAGAGAAGAGCATAATTCTCTACCTTGGCACCTCACCCAAACACATCAAGCATATTCATCACCAAGATATTTTTACTCCACCAAGTCCACAATTCTTTGGGTTTCTGATTCTCTCAAAGAGAGAAGAGCATAATCCCCTAACAAGAAGTGCTAAAGATTCCCTATCTTGCTTTGCTTCCCCAAGTATCCATCATGCTAGCAACATCTGGGTCTCAGTTTCATCCATGAGCATCACTTCCATGTAATGAAGAGCCTATTCCCCTACTTTGCTATCGAGGTCCTTACAAAATTTTAACAAAGCCCTATTTAGACTATGTGAATGAAAAATAGTAAACAAACATGACATTTTAATTATGCCTTTGACTATCGTCCTGCAAGTAAACTGTTAGAAAGTTTTGATCTTTGGCAAGCGAACCTGCAAACCACTGTTATGTTGTAGCAAAAAACTAGAAATAGAAAAATCAGAGCAGAAATAGATGTCAGAACAGAGAAACATCAGATTAAAAATTCTAAAATTTAAATGTCTGTCTGTCAAAGTTCGCGCGAGAAAGTGCTTCGACACGCGTGAGAAAGTACTTTGATGCGCACAAGCTTTCTATTTTCTTGCGTGACAGAGTGCTACTAAGAGAAAAACTTCACGTGGCTCAACGCATAACTTCATGTGAGACTCCGTACCAGTGTTGTACAAACGTACGACAAAGCTCCAAAAAAATAGTCAAGAAGTTTGAAAATGAGGCCAGAAATCATTTTTTCTGCCCCACGGTGGGTGCCAAAATGTGTGTACTTAAATGTGACCTCTAAATCATGCACAAACCCAACATAGTCTTTACTTAATTGTTTAATTTACAAAGATAAGCATGAGTTATTTATCCTGTAAACTCAATTAAAATGACTTGCTACCTCCTAATTAGTTGTGGATGTCAATTTTACCCTCAGAACGAGAGCCAACAACCTGACCATTACTAACATGGAGGATTTCTAGAAAAGATGAAATGTCATTACTCTATGAAATCAAAATTGCAACTAGTCTACGAAAAGAGATGCAATTAATCTATGAATTGAGAAGCAATTAATCTATGAAAGTGAAATGCAACTAATCTAGGAATGAATTACAACTAGTCTATGGAAGCATATTGCATTTAATCTATGAAAACCAAATGCTCCTAATCTAAAATTCAAATGCTTTTAATCTAGAATGGAGATTTCATTTAAACTAGAAATGAATTGCATTTACTAGAGAGCTTGAAAGAACCAAATTGAAATGGTAGACATATAAATGAATCATAAATGAAAGCAATATATCTTCAATTCCAATTACAAACTAGCCTAATTATGCAAATTTAAGCTTAAAATCATGAAAGAAATTAAATACAAAATTGACTATAGATTTGATGCTCTCCAAAATCATCCTCCTAAATGAAGAAAATGAGGTCCAATTTATAGAAAACCATGGAAAGAGAGTGAAGAGTTTCTTGAAAAGAAACAGTTGTCTCTTCAT
>MU224249.1:2409817-2426728 GCA_018584345.1 Thuja plicata | reverse complement strand
AGATTTATGCAAATTTGGGTTTTCTGCATTTGAGACTCAGTCAATTAAAGTCAATTAGGAGAAGAATTTGCCTAGTACAATAGGACTTCGAAGATGAGAAAATTGAAGGAATGCACCAAAATTGATTAGGATTATTAGGTGCCAATTTTGGGGTGTTACAGTTTTGACCAGCTTCCCAATTTGACATTGTTTGCATATTGCTAGTTCAGGTTTCTTCAGTATAGGAATACCTCTTACTCTTCTATTCTTACTTATGTTGATCAGGTTGTCAAAGTTCACATAACACAACCTTTTATGCCATAACCAACTTTCTTCTTCTTGTGCAATAAAACATGAAATTTCATTGAGATCAAGATAAAATAGATTACCTTTTGTTTGTCTTCCAGTTCCAACTAGGTTTCCTCTACCATCCATGAGCTTAGCCTTACCATTCATGAATTCTACCTTGAAACCAATGTTATTCAGCTATGGCACACTTAGTAAATTACACCTTAGTCCTTCAACCCAATAAGCATTATCACATTTGATTCCTTCAGTAAGAGAAATAAAACATTTTCCTTTTACATAGAAAGATTCATCATTCCCAAAACTAACTCCCACCATCATAGTGTTCAAGATGTTTAAATTTGGTTTAATCACCAGTCATGTGGTGAGAACAACCACTATCAATTATCCATGTGTCATTCTTTCTAATATGAGAATATAGTGTTGTCTTTTCATTGTCTTCACTATCTGACTCATCCTTAATAGTAATGTAAACCATTTCATCTTCATCTTCATCACTATCCGAATCTTTAGCAATATAACAAGATTTCTTACCTTTGTCCTTGTAGTTTTTGTAGCTTTTGTAATCTTTCTTGCCTTTATACTTGTTGAAATTTTTCTCACCTTTGTCTTCCTTGTTCGGACATTTAGCAACAATGTGGCCAACCTCATCACATGCAAAGAAAATTAATGGTATTCTTTCTTTGTATTGTCCTTTTTCTTTTGCAGCTCTCCTTGTAAGTAATGCTTCAATGATTTCTTGATCCTCATCATCAGAATCATCATCACTGTCACTGTCAATCTATTTTCCTTTCATCTTGCTAACCACTATTGTGTCTTCAATTACTCCACCTATAGGTCAAATTGGACTGACACTTTTCTTGATTCTTTCACTATATTTTGTAATGTCCTCTCCTTATTTCAATTTCATCATATCAAATTAACCTCTAAGACTTTATGCTTTGGCTCTCTTTACATTTGCATCTCCTCCATATATATCATGCAGTTTGTTCCACATATCAAAGGCAGTAGGGCATTCCTTGACTTCATCAAATTTAGAATATCTGAGTGCAGAGGCTATATCAATCATCATTATGTTATGATACTTCATTTCCACCATCTGATCCATAGACATAGGTCTCAGTGGTTCCACATACTTGTGATCCAGGAATTGCAAACCAGTATCTCCAATAGTAGATAGATGTAGCCTCATCAGATCTTTCCATGCATCGAAGTTGTCCTTGTTGATGTTAGGGATATCCCTTCAATAAGAAATCTCTGATCTTTATCTTAGGCCTTTAAACCTTCCCTGTAAGCACTTGCAGCTCTGATACCAATTGTTGGAAATTAGTTGAGTAACTGAGAGGGGAGGGGTGAACGAGTTACCACAAAAAAAAAATCCAAGTCCCTTAGATGTCTTAAACAAATCAGTCGTTCTTGCTCTGTTAACATAGATATTTCACTGTCACTCGGTTAACATAGAAAATCTTAAGATATTAACTATGATTATCTTTAAATTAATTGTAGAAACATAAACCATAAATCAAATGAAATGTACACAGATAACACCAAGATTTAACATGGAAACTCGATATGGGAAAAACCACCAATAGCAACTAGTCACTATTTTTTAGTATTCTAAAGTGAGCCCTGTTAGGAGCCAACCCTGTTAAAGGTTAAAATAACACACTGTTAGGTGTGACCTGGTTAGAGGATTTAATCACCCTGTAAGGATTGACCTTGTGAGAGGTCTTCAAACACTTCAATATAGAAATGTCACCTTGTTAGAGAATTTACAAAAGACTATTAAGTCTACCATGTTAAGAGATTTTATCACTGTTACAATTGTTAGAGAGTAACAATGGATTGACCTATTTTGATAAGAAACTATCCTTGCTGATTCAGATCTCTGTTATGGATTAAGTGCTTGATCCTCGCTGATCAGATATTCTGTTGCAATCCTCTATATTCTATCTTCAATTAGAATCACATCTGATTTCTCCTTCACTCTTCATATCACACTTCACAATTATCTCACACTTTCTAAATTATCAATCCAAACTTGACCTTACATATATATGTTAAGCCTTGTCAAGTTGGCCTCAATATCCTTCTAAATAAATAATAAAAATTATGTTTATCGGTTGTATATAACTAATTATCCATAAAATATAATCCACTATTAGTCGGCTGGCACTAACTATTATGCTCAATCAATACTCAAATCCTTCAATTCCCAACCAACACTGTAATGCCCGAGTGAACTCGGTTAGAACTAAAAAACACTTTGGTCATCTTCAATGCCCGAGAGAGCTCGACAAACACTGATTGTTCTCAGATAGGATTAGACATTTGTGTAAACATCACTATACTTGTGTAAACATCAATGAAAATACACAATTGAATAATTTTCATCAACACAAAGATGTTTAATGAAATAGAAAAGCAAATCTTGTATGAAGACAATAACAAGTCTCATGCTTCATATTTTTTACTCTCCCCTTCTAAGGAAGTGTTTGATGAAAGGTTAGAAAATATGTTGTAGAAAGATAATATGAATGTCAATGAGGCTTTCCAACATGGTCTACACCTACCAGGTTCTTCTTTACAGTTACAAGAATCTCTCCCTTCTCCTTTAAATACTCAACATGATCATTGCTCAAAGGTATAGGAATGTAAAGAGTTTGACTTCTCACAGATCCTCTCTATTTCACAACCACCCTCTTCACAAATACCAACTAATAAAAAGCCAAAAACAAGATGGATGAAGTAAAAAATGAGTAAGATCAAAGAAGAAATACAAGGCAACATGCAAACTGCACTTTATGGAAAATTGTTACCCATAAAGAGACCAAGGAGAAGTTGTTTTTGATTAAGGTAACAACAGGTTTTGAAGGGGCCCCGAAACTCTTTACATAGCACAAAAAAGATAGACAACAAAGGATGAAGGAGAACTTGTTGTTCTCCTTGCTTGCAATGAAGATAATTTCATGGAATTTCAGAGGCATAAATGCCTCTGACAAAGACATAGAATTAAGAAACAACTTGACGCTTCACAGTTTTGAATTTTCCTATTATAAGAAACCAAAACATCTCAAGATAAATTTCATAAAATAGTCCAGAAATGGTCCAACTGGAAGTCTGCGCATGTTCCAACAGTTGGAGCATTTGGAGGTCTTATTTCTCTATGGAATCCTATGACAACTAAAGTTGAGAATCTTAACCAAGATAGTAATGGAAAATGATGAACATACAAATATTGATCTATCATTTAATCTAACCAATGTATATGGACCAACCTCTACTCATGAGAAAATAGGCTTTGGATTTCTTAACGGCTCTTATTCAACAATATGAAGATAAAAATATCATTTTAGGGGGATATTTTAATGCAATTACTTATTCTATAGAAAAGAAAGGTGGAATCTATCCCCCAATTAAAACTATTAAGGACTTCAACTCTTTCATAAATGATAATGCTTTAATTGATGTCTTGCCTCAGAATAGCCCCTTTACATGGAATAATAGAAGAATATTTTTTCTCTAGATAGCCAAAAGATTGGACAAATTTATTATAACACACTATTAGAAGATTCAGGATTTTAAGATTCATTCTGATATTCTATCCTTCACATGTTCTAATCATTTTTCCATTTCATTAATGATCTTGAAGGATGCTCCAATGTTGCTGCATAAGCCATAGTTCAAGTCTGAAAGAATGTGGTTTTGTCATCCACATTTCCTTCCCCTTGAATGAAAATGGTGGGTGAGTGCCCCATTTCATAAAGGAACCAAAATATTTCAATTCTACATGAAAATGCAGCATGTAAAGTCCCAAATAAAAATTTGGAATAAATAGGTTTTTAAGAATATTTTCACTAAAAAGGATGATGTTGAAAAAGAATTGACAGAAATTAATGATCACATAATGCTTAATGGTTTAGATCTTCCCTCATTTGAAAAACAAAAAAAACTACAAGCAACTTGGGAAAAGTTATGCAAAAGGGGAGAAGTTTATTGGAGACAAAAGTATCGAGAATTATGGATAAAGGAAGGAGATAAAAATACTAAATTCTTTCATGTCTCTACAAAACTAAAAAGAGTAGAAAATTTAATTTTCTCCATTAATGATGTTATTTTTGGTGACAAAATAACAAATGCACAGGAAATCCAGGAAGAGGGTGTTCATTTTTTTAAATATTTTACCTCCTCCCCCCTCCACTCCCTCAGATGAGTCTCAAGAAATAAAATTATTAGATATCATTCCCTCCATTATAACCCCTCAGGATAATTATCATCTAATTAAACCTTTCACTTTGAAGTAAATTCAACACAGTCTTTTCTCTTGCTCCAGATAAAGCTCCAGACCTTGATGAATTTACTGCTCTTTTCTTCCAAAAATGTTGGGATGTTATCAGTTTTGATCTTTTGGCAGCTCTAGACCAATCAAGAAAAAGTGCCTTATTCTTGAAAATTTTTAATGTCACCATCATTTCTATTATACCAAAGGTTAAGGAGACTATGATTTTTGTAGTTTTCAGACCCATTTCCTTATGTAACATGATTTATAAGATCTTCTCAAAAGCCATTTATTTGAGACTGCAACATTTAATTTCAAAAATTGTATCCCCAAAATAGGGGGATTTTTTCTAGGGAGGGAGACCATGGAAGGAGCTCTGGTAGCTCATGAAGTACTTCATTCAATCAACACATGTCAATTTTTAGCTTTCATAGTCAAGTTGGATATGATGAAATCGTATGATAAGGTTAATTGGTCCTTCTTATTAAAAGTTCTTTAGAGATTTGGATTCTCAAATAAATGGTGTAAGTAGATCAAATCATGTATATCAGGTGTTTTTTTCTCAATTATTATTAATGGAGCACCTTTAGGCTTATTTTTTTCCACTCAAGGAATTATAAAAGGAGATCCCCTTTCTCCTTTTCTATTCATTATTATGGAAAAATAATTCAACATGGTGATCAGAATAAATAACGAAAGGGGGCTCTGGCAGGGAGCTCATATTCCAGATACTTCTATCTCAGTTACCCATACATTGTTTGCAGATGATACTCTACTTTTTGGAAGATCATCCATCCAATAAGCCAAGAAAATCAAGAAAAGCTTGGATTTATATACTAAAGTTTCAGGATAAAAGATAAATGCTCACAAGTCTAAAATATATATTTTTAATATAAATGTTGTGATCTCAAAGAAAACTGTCAATATTCTTGGCTTTAGTCTAGAGGAACTTTCCTCTACTTATCTAAGTATTGATTTCTTCATGGGAACAAACAAGTCACTTTACTAGAAAAATATTATTGAAAGGATAAGAAACAAAGTATTAGCATGGAAGGCAAGATGGATATCATTATTAGGAAGGATTCTTCTTATTAAAAAATTTCTTGCCGCTATCCCTAATTATTACATATCTGTACTAAAATCCCCTAACTTAGTGATTCTCTAAATTGAGAATCTTATTAGGGATTTCCTATGGAAAGAGAATTTATCATAGGAAAAGAAGATCCCACTGATCTCATTAAATATCATGGCACTTAACAAGAAATTTGGTTGTGTAGTTTTACAAGTTCTATCCAAAAGAAATAAAGCATTTGGTGGGAAACTTGCCTGGAAAATATATAACAAACCTAAAGAAAATGGGTATCAAATTATGCAAGCTAAGTATTTAGACTTTGTCAATCCCCTAAGAATTTTGACCAATTTTTATCCTCCTCTAGGCTCATCCATGTGGAATTTCATGTTATCCTCTAGAGAAGTAGTGCTAAAACATGTTTTGTGGAAAGTACATAATGGTGAACTTATACACTTTTGGGATGATTCATGGAATGGTCTTCCCTTTTCTTAATCAAATCACTCTTTTGTCAAATGAAATCCCCAGTATTATCAGCTTATGGGGATCTAGATTGATAGACTATGTCTATGGAATTGAAATCTATTTAGGGAAAGCCATTTAGAAGGATTTAGCTAATCCCCCTATTAATTATAATAAAAAAAACTTTCTTGAAAAATGTGTTATCCAATACGGTTGTTTATCTCTCAAATGAATGTGATAAACTCATATGGGCTCCATCAAAAGATGGAAATTACACCATAAAAAATGGGTATAAGGCAATATGACAAATAGATATTCAACAACAAAACCAAAGAGCATATTCTTATTTTTGGAACAATTTAGTTTTTCCTAAAGTGGGTTGTTTCTCATGGTTATCCCTACAAAAGAAGATTCTAACAAGTGATAAGTTAGTCAAGTTGAAAATTTCTCAACCTTTCCATTGTGTTATATGTGAGCAAGAGAATAAAATTGTTTCTCACCTATTCATACAATGTATATTTTCCCCAAAATGTGTTAGAATAGTCCCAAAGGATAACTGAGAGGGGGGGGGGGGTGAATCAGTTATCAGCTAATTTAATTCTTTTCACTTACTAACTCCAGAATACAATAATGTAAATGCACATTCAGATAACACAATAGACAACACCATAATTTGGTTACGGGGAAACCAAATGGTAAAAACCCCGGTGGGAATTAGCACCCACAATGAACTATACTTGTTTATAATAATCCCTATTAGAAGATCTTGCAACCCTGTTAGGAGTTGTTATTTACAATGCAATAAGTATAGTGACCTGGTTAAGGGTCTGACCCTGTTAGGAGTCTTTTACAAATAACCCTGTTAAGGGTGAGGACTCACTACTTAATGGTGAAGGCTACAACCTTCTGTAGAACATATATGCACTATATCTGATGATGAACTATAGAGTAGACCTACTATCTTGATAAGTTACAATGTATTGTAATCTTACACTGCTTCTTCACATAAATCCTTGATGAATGAAACACAATTGATATTCTGCTTTGTACTTTTTCTATTTCTTTTCTTATCATTCACACTTAGCTTTTACAAATGAACTACTATAAGTATCTTCCTCAAAGTATGAGATCATGGGACCTATTAGGAAACTCTTCATAACATCATTGTCAGCTAAACTAACCACGCAAGCATAATTACAACTGCGCAATATAAATTGAATAGACACGACGCATCGGCTTCACCAAATTAACTCTAATATTGCAATCTTGTTGAAACATGTTTAGCGCCTTCAGATAACTATCTTCAACTCATAATTAAACTTGAATATAAACATGTATATCCAGAAGATAGGTGCAACTCAAGAAACATGATAAATACGTTGGCTCTAAAAATATGCTCTATAGAAAATGTAACTGCCAATAACAGATTAACACAACTTAACTGAAACATCAAATCTGATCATGCGTGTATGAACAAAGCCTCAAAAACATGTCTACAACATGAATATAATCACGCAAGGGTTAATATCATCATTCTGATAAGTACATACAAAACACTTATGTATATTATATGTTGTCATCAATGAAAAACATACAATCAACTAGCTGCCAGAAGTAAATCTCCAACAATCTCCCCCTTTGACATTGATGGCAACATATGATATTAAAAACATTTTTAGTACATGGTGTCCTCTTTATTTTTACAATCTTCTCAATATCCTCATCGAATATTCCTCTACACTATTGTAGCTCCTTTGTCTATGTTTTTAAGTTATATTATTATATACTCCCCCAGAGTATATGCTCCCCCTTACTACATACTCCCCCTTTGACATCAATGGAAAAGGGTGCCATAAACAATTAGGCACAGGTACTACTCCATAATTAGAGTAGTCAACCATTCATCAGTCACCATGGACTGATGTACTTGCTTCTTTATCTAATCAGACTCAGGAAAGGGAATTACTCCCAACTTCTCCTTGAGACACTCAAAAGCATCTTTTGATAAATGCTTTGTGAAAATATATGCCAACTGTTCCTTAGTGCTCACATAGTCCAATTTTACTTCTTTTTCTGCAACTTTTTCTCTAAGAAAATGGTATTTGATCTCAATGTGTTTTGTCTTTGCATGAATCACAGGGTTCTTGGATATGTTGATAGTGCTAGTGTTATCACAGTGAATAACAATAGGATAATCAACCTGAATGCCAAAATCTTTAACCATCTGCTTGATCCAAACCATTGTTGAACAATTCAATGCCGCTGCAACATATTTAGCTTATGCTGTTGACTGAGAGATACAATTCTGCTTCTTGCTTATCCAAGAAACCAACCTATCTCCAAGAAATATCGCTCCTCTTGAAGTACTCTTCATTTCATGAATACAACCTGCCCAATCTACATCTGTATATACATGAAGTTGTACATTCTCTGATTTAGGATACCATAAACCATAGTCTAATAGTTTGCTTTAGATATCTGAATATTCTCTTTATTACCATTAGGTGATTTTTCTTGGGTTTAGCTACAATTCTACCAACAATGCCAACTACATTAGATATGTCTGGTCTAGATTGAGTAAGATATATAAGTTTTCCAATCATATACTTGTACAATGTCTTGTCAACTGTCGTGGAAACATCTTCTTTAGAAAGCTTGCTTCCTATTATCATAGGAGTGCATACTGGCTTACAGTCTTCCATCTTGAAAGTCTTCAATATTTCCTTGACATATTTGGACTGATTTATGAATATTCCTTTATCTGTCTGCTTTACATTCAATCCCAACAAATATTTTATAGGACCAATCATGCTCATTTCAAATTCATTCTGCATTTCTTTTGCAAATTTTGCACTAAGCTTGTCATTACCTCCAAAGATAATTTCATCAAAAAATATGACAACAAATAATAATCCATCAGGTGTCTCTCTTATGAATAAGTTGCAATCTACTGCTCCTTTCTTGAATCCAATCTTGGTAAGATAACCATCTAGTCTCTCATACCAAGCTCTTGGGGCCTGTTTAAGTCCATAGAGTGCTTTCTTCAATCTGCATACCATGTCTCATTTATCTGATAGATTAAATCCTTGAGGCTATTCTATGTAGACTTTTTCCTTCAAGTCACCATTCAGAAAGGCTGATTTGACATCCATTTAATATACTTTAAAATCTTTGAATGTTGCATAAGCCAAGAATAACTTAATGACTTCTAGTCTGCTCACAAGGGAAAATGTGTCAGTGTAATCTATTCCTTCCCTCTGTGCATATCCTTTACACACCAGTCTTTCTTTGTTTTTGACCACGGTACCATCTTTATTCATCTTATTCCTAAATACCCACTTTGTTCCAATCACAATTTTGTCACTAGGTCTGGGAACCAATTCCCATGTATCATTTTTGATTGTTTGATCTAATTCTTCTTCCATTGCTTTCTTCCAATCAAAATCTTTGCAAGCATCTTCAACACTTAAAGGTTCAATCTATGAAAGTAAACTTACCTCTTCATCCATTGTTAAACTTTTTGCTTTAGATCTAGTCAAAACACTACTGCTCTGGTCTCCAATGATATCATCTTTTTAATGGTATCTAGATGTGAATTCTAGAACTTTTGGTGTGACATCCTCATTTGTAATATGTGATACTTCTATGCTTGAATCAAGTTCATTACATGATACATCAATTCAATCAAACATTTCTTTAATAACAGTGTCCTTGTTGTTGGGCCTGGGTTCATCTTCAATCATAGGTGCATATTCATAGTACCTCTCTTGAACCATGAAATTCTCATCAATCTTTACATGAGTAATTTCAATTATCTTCTTTAATCTCAAATTAAAACATCTTTATGCTTTTCTTTTAGTAGACTAACCAAGGAAAATACCTTCATCACTTCTATCATCAAACTTACCAACACCATCATCTCTCTTGATGTAGCACTTGCTGCTAAAGATTCTGACATATTTTATTGTAGGTACATTACCAAACCAAATTTCATAAGGTGTCTTATCTGCACCTGGCCTTAGTTGTGTTTTTTTGATAGTATAGACTAATGTATTGACTGTCTCTCTCCAATAGGTGTGCGCAAATTTTCCTTCAATCATCATAGTGCATGCTATATCAAGTATGATCATGTTCCTTCTTTCTACAATCCCATTTTGTTGAGGGGTTCTAGGAGCACTCAACTATCTTTTGATCCCATGTTCTTCGCAGTACTCATAAAACTGGTCAGAGGTGAATTCTCCTCCTCTATCTGATCTTAGACATTTTAGTTTTATTCCAAGATTCATTCTCAACCTTAGCTTTGAATATTTTGAATTTCTCAAAGGCTTCAGACTTCTCCTTTAAGAATGCAACCCACATCATCCTTGAAAAATCATCAACAAACAAAATGAAATACCTTACTCCATAGTATGATCTTGTTTGAGTAGGACCACATAAATCTGTATGCACTAGGTCTAACTTGTTTTCAGCTGAGTTCTGCTTGCTTCTAAAAGAGCTCCTTACATGCTTTCCCATAACACATTCCCTGCACATTGTGTCAACTGGTCTTGCAATACTTGGAAGGTCTCTAACTGCCTTGACATTGCTTATCTTTACTATATTGTCAAAATTGATATGACAGAGTCTCTTGTGCCATAACCAAATGTTATCTACTTTTGCAACAAAACAACTTACATCTGAATTGAGCTAAAAAAAATTACCTTTTGTTTTTGAGCCTGATGCAATCATGTCTCCTTCTTTGTTGTTAATAATGCATTTTTTGTCTTTGAATTCCAAATGATAACCTTTTTCAAGTAGTTGTCTAACACTTAGTAAGTTGTGATGTAATCCATCAACATACAAAACATCATCTATCTTGTTCTTTCCATCTAGGGTGATAGATCCCCTGCCTATGATAGGTTTGGGAGTGTTATCTCCAAATCTAACAATACCACCTTTGTACTTGTCCAGATGAAAAAATCTATCTTTATCACCTGTCATGTGGTGAGAGCATTCGCTATCAATGAGCCACTCAGTTCTGATGTCTGCTTTGGAAATTAGGGCTAACTCCTGTGCTTCCTTTTCATCTTCAATGCCCATTTCCTCAAGCAATTTTTCCATGTCTTTAATGGCAACAAATCCAATTTCATCCTCTCCTAAATCTTCATCTGTTACACCTTCTTCAGCATGGTAGCATTCCTTTCTGTATTTAGGTTTGTAATCAGATATGAACTTCTTGACTCTTGTGGGACATTTGGATGCAAAGTGACCAATCTTGTTGCATGAAAAAAAATTGAATGAAAGTTGTCCTTCATACTTTCCTTTGCCTTTCTTTACTCTTTTAGCAATCATGTCAATAATTTCTTCTAGTTCTTCATCAACCTCTTTTTTCTCATTACAAATGTGTAAGGTTTTCTTACCATGTATTGATGCTTTGAAGGTTGTTTCACTTTTGGGTTCAGTCTTCAATCTTGATATCTCAAATGTAGAGGTTTTATTGATCAAAGTATCTCTCTTGAAGTCCTTTGAAAATTTCAAGGTTGCATCTAGAATATTGATCTTTCTCTCATAGTCTGATATCAATGTAGTCATTAGCTTGTCCATTATGTCTTCTTCTCAAATTTCTCCACCGTTATTTCTGATTCCAGAAACTGCTTCATTTATCCTCTGATTGTAGGCTTTGATTTTCTCTTTAGGTAAAATCTCAAGATTGTTGTATTTCTTTTTCCATGTCTTCCTGCGTGCATTCTTTGCTTGGATATCTCGTTCAAACATGTCTTCTAAATACTTCCATATTGTATATGCCCTGTCTACTTTCTTGATCTTAGAGAATTCACTGTCAGATAGTGCACTTATAAGGGATTCTTTGGTAATTTCATTAGCTGTGAATGTATCCTTTTGTTTGCTAGTAGCATCATCTTTTGCAAGGTCTTTTAGAGAAGGAATAATAATTTCTTGTGTGGCTATCTCAAAAATATCAAAACCAACACACTGTAGATGTGTTTTCATTTTGTTCTTTCAATCTAGATAATTCTCTCCATCGAACTTAGGACTCTCTTTTCTAAAGTATGCCATCTAATCTACCTTAAGCTGTTAGGCTTTCTGTTCAAGGCACTTGACTCTGATACCAATTGTTAGAATAGTCCCAAAGGATAACGGAGAGGGGGGGGGGGTGAATCAGTTATCAGATAATTTAATTCTTTTCACTTATTAACTACAAAATACAATAATGTAAATGCACATTCAGATAACACAATATACAACAACACAATTTGGTTACGGGGAAACCAAATGGTAAAAACCTCGGTGAGAATTAGCACCCACAATGAACTATACTTGTTTATAATAATCCCTGTTAGAAGATATTGCAACCCTGTTAGGAGTTGTTCTCTACAATGCAATAAGTATAGTGACCTGGTTAAGGGTCTGACCTTGTTAGGAGTCCTTTACAAATAACCCTGTTAAGGGTGAGGACTTATTGTCCAAAATCTCATTGCTTAATGGTGAAGGCTACAACCTGTAGACACCTAAAATTGACCAGGTGTATCTCAAGCATTCCAAACTATAGATCTTAGCCAAATGCTTAAAAATCTCATCTCAATGCAAAACAAATGGATCAAATCAAATGGACAAAATTCCAATCAAATTAAAAGATCAAATAATCATGAAATCACATAATTAAATTCAAGCCTAAAGGGATTAATCAAATTATGCAATTGATTTTTCAATTGTATAGTTCAAATCAAAAGGATCAAATCCAACCCAATCACCCTTCCATGGCTAATTTAATTAAATAATGGAGTTATTTAATTCCTAATATCTTTGAGACAACCAACCAACTTTCCTTCCATTTGAAAACACCTCAAAGGTTTTGACTTAACCAAGCTTTAATCATGATCAACTCACTCTACCCCCTACCCTTGGGAAAATGCTATAAATACAAGCCATTTCCTTTGTGTTTGGAATCCATGAATTCAAGAGCAAAAGCATCCTTACTATAGGCATATGAGAGTTTTTTGAGAGAATTTTAGCATTTGCATTACATTTAGCATATCATGTTTAGGAGCATTTGTTATTTTCTCACATAATCTTGGAGCATTTTGAGCTTTCTAGCTAGATTGGAGCATTCATTTTTCATACATATCTTGTTCTAGGGTTGTCTTTGAGAGAGATTAAGCCTGAGAGCTCTCTTAAAAAATCTTGGATAGAGAACCATGAGATGATATATATTTTAACTTCAATTCTTAGATTAACTTGTTTTTATCTTTCCATATAATTGTTGCTTTCAATCTTAATTTCATGAAGGTGTATTTTCTTACACACATAATGGCACCCATTGTGGGGCTCTAAGCCTCTTTACTAACTTTTTTTTTTAATAATATTTGGTCTGTTTTCTTTGTTCTTGGTGTTTTTCTTGTAGAAAATAGGAGAAGAGTCGCGTATGAGATGCCAAGAGCCACCTATGAACAACAAAACGCTGCCTACAGAGCTTGATTCATCTCCGTCTTCCTTTCTGCTGCCGTGTTTCAGATAAAGTGGGCCGCCTACTAGATAAATCGTGCCACCCGCTAGATAAAGTGCACCACCTGTGATTTTTCAACAGCTGCTTACCAGCCATCTCTGACCATATTTTATACTTTCTTTACCGCTTTCTATTTTTATTTAGCCACCTGTGGTATTTTAAGAGCCGCATTTTAAGATTTAACAGCCACGTTTAAAGTTTTAAGTTACGCTTATGAATGTTTGATAGCCATTGTTTAGTTGTTAAATGTCGTGTAATCTCTTTTGCTTTAAATGAGATTTTAATTAATTCTGTCACTGGTGTAATCCTCTGTGTTTTCCTATTCTACAGATGAAAAATCACCCAAAGGTGCAGAAACTAGAGAAGTGGATCTTAAGGCCTAGTAAGGAGGTAAGAATCAAAACTAAGAATGATAAAGAGATACATACTGTGAATTTATTAGAGAGTTTGTTTGAGGAAGAGCACTTGTATGATCACTACATTAAGGTGTTTTTTGCATATAAACAAAAATTTCCTACTCTCTAATTGATTTTTGTGCTAACTCCTTTAAAAGATTTGATTAATAAATTGTTCACTAAATGAGCTTTTAGGAAATATTTTTGTCATTTGAGTTCCAAGTTTCCTTCACTTTGCATTGCTTTGTGTTGACTAACTTGTTGGAGGAGATGGAGTGGGAACGATTGCCACTAGGTGAGTAAAAACAAGTCAAAATACTAAAAATGCGTCTAGCCTTTGCTAGCTTTGAAATTAGGTACTTATCTTATCAAGCTTGCATTGATCAAATTTTGGCTTTCTTTTAAATCTAGCATAAGTAGAAAATCCTCTAGTTTTGTCCAAATTGAACAAGCATTAGGCATATGCTCTTCACTTTTCGAAGTGAATCAAAAAGCCAAATGTGCAAATCCAATTTGGGAGAAAAACAAGGATATGCAATTGAACCACACATTTCAATTTTAAGAACCTACTTGTTAAGGGGTTGAAAATGAACAAATATGTTTGAAGTGTTTGGAACAAAAGAAAAACAATAGGGATATGCTCTTCACTCTTTGAGTGAATCAGATTCCCAAACTTGTTGGACCAAGTTCAATTCCTACTTTTCATGAACATGTTATCTAGTTAGAGCTTTAAAGGGCTTGCCTCCTGAGAATTTCCTTACGAGGATGGTGAGAGGGAATGACCCAAAGTGGGAGATATTTTCTTTTACCCCAATATCGTCTGACCCACTATAAATAATGCACTTTTCCTTAATCAGAAAGTGACTAAAACTTGTGCAAGCCATCCTTACTTCCTCTAGTAGTCCTTCGGGATTGTGCAAAATTGTGCTTTTGTGCATGTGGGTAGCCCTCAAAGGGGTAAAGCATCTTGTCAAGGTTAGACCGAAATAGGTTGAGACCTGATAAAATAGCAGACCTACCTTTGTAGAGCCATGATTTAAAAGCCAATTTTTTTGATACTAAGGTAGATCGATTGGAAGACATTCTTGTGCAAACCTATTAAAACATCTAAGAATATACACTTTTAGTGTGGTTTTTAGGGATATGGTGCAAATTTTATGTGTGTGTTGAGTTTGTACTTCATTTTCATGCAAGAACATTTTTTGATAAATCTGATCACAGACCTTAAACTTTTAAACCCAGAAAATATCAATAAAATTGTCAAAATCAATTCTGATCAGAAAAATGCCACGTATAATCATTTTAGAGCCGCTTAATAACAAATTTGGGCCACTTGTCAATCTTAAAATGCCGCTTAAACAACATTAAACAACTGCTTGTTAACTAGAAAGAGCTGCGTACAAATATTCGAAAACCTCTTGGCAACAGACAAATGCCGCCTGCCAACTGCAGAGCACCGCGTACAGATTTTCCAGTCACCGCATGTTAACAGTAAAAGGCCGCCTACACACAGGTAAGAGACGCCTAGAATTTTTAAAAGGCAAACAATGGGTATCTGCCGAAGGTTGAAAAATAAGAAAATTTGATTTTTGGATACCCTTTTGGACGTTCTACCACCGTGAATACTTAACTTGATTAGAATCCACCATTATTGGGAATTTTGCAAATTTATACATGGATTGGTCATTAAGTGAGTTTGAAAACCTAAGATCTTCATTTGTCATATGTTAATACTATTTTTTACTCGATCCCATTACATCAAGACTACCCTACAACCAGACGGATCCTATGTGAGACAAGAGTGTCCTTTCTCAGGTGATCCTTTTTCTGTGAATCCCTTACACGAACCCATCAAAGAAATAGAATTGAGGATGTATTTTCCATTTGGTCATATAGCTCTCAATTAGATTAATCACATGAACAAGGATATGACCAAACAAGGAAATGTTGACCCTTATAACAGAGAGTACAACAACAATACCAACGGAGGGACACACATGGATCCTACCAACCAAGGGATGAACAATAGCAACAACAGGGGTAATATGGACCCTAATGATGAGGAGTTAATCGATGAAAAGTTTACCGAGGCTATGCAAATCCCTTTATTTATGAAACTCATGGACAAAGTATTGGAAAAAGACAAAGAGAAATACTTCCTAGACCTAGCACAAACGGGTCTCAAGCTTCCACACGACTATGATTTCACCAAACTCAAGAAAGAAGAAGCAGAGGCTAACCCCATTAATATCATGAAAAAACAATTCCATCTTTTTCAAATACAATTGGACACATTGAAACAAGGTTGGGCTCCTAAACCTTTTTCTATCGAAGCCTTGTGTCCATTTCCATTTGACAAGTCCTTAGTCATGATACCATTTCCAACAAATGCTATTTATCTGAAATATGATAAATATGAAGGAACATCTGATCCTCAAGATCACTTAAGGGAACTTTGTTCCCTAAGTTTAGAATTCATGCATGGCACAACTTACCTTATGAGGTTATTCCCTAGAATTTTAGGAGGTATGGCAATAAAGTGGTTCTCAAAATTACCCTCCGGTATTAGGACCTTTGAGGAATTGGCCTCTAATTTGTAACTCACTATTCTTATAACATCAAACATGAGGTTACAATGCTAAATTCCTACAACACCAAACAAAGAGAAGGAGAGGGATTCCTACTTCTCCTACAATGATGGAGAGCGGTATTTTCTAGATACCCTCGAAGTGTACCCGAAAAGGAAAAGATGGATATCTTTGTGAACAGCCTGAATCATGAAGTGAACTATCAATTAAGGCTACAATGTCCTAGATCATTCCAAGACTTAATTGAGAATGGGGTGACAACAAAAGAGGTATTGGTAAAAAGTGGAGAAATCAAACTCTACAAAGATAACAAGAATAACAACAACAACAAT
>MU224249.1:2379042-2398265 GCA_018584345.1 Thuja plicata | reverse complement strand
CCTTCCATGGCTAATTTAATTAAATGATGGAGTTATTTAATTCCTAATATCTTTGAGACAACCAACCAACTTTCCCTCCATTTGAAAACACCTCAAAGCTTTTGACTTAACCAAGCTTTGATCATGACCAACTCACTCTACCCCCTACCCTTGGGAAAATGCTATAAATACAAGCCATTTCCTTTGTGTTTGGAATCCAAGAATTCAAGAGCAAAAGAATCCTTACTATAGGAATATGAGGAGCATTTGAGAGCTTTCTGAGAGAATTTTAGCATTTGCATTACATTTAGCATATCATGTTTAGGAGCATTTGTTATTTTCTCACATAATCTTGGAGCATTTTAAGCATTCTAGCTAGATTGGAGCATTTATTATTCATACATATGTCATTCTAGGATTGTCCTTGAGAGAGATTAATCTTGAGAGCTCTCTTAACAAAGCTTGGATAGAGAACCATGAGATGATATAGATTTTAGCTTCAATTCTTAGATTAACTTGTTTTTATCTTTCCATAGAATTGTTGCTTTCAATCATAATTTCATGAAGGTGTATTTTCTTACACACACAACCTTCTGTAGAACAGATATGCACTATATCTGATGATGAACTATAGAGTAGACATGATGTCTTGATCAGTTCCAATGTATTGTAATCTTCCACTGCTTCTTCACATAGATCCTTGATGAATGAAACACAACTGATATTCTTCTTTGTACTTTTTCTGATTCTTTTCTTATCATTCACACTTAGCGTTTACAAATGAACTAATATAAGTATCTTCCTCAAAGTATGAGATCATGGGACCTGTTAGGTGAATCTTCATAACATCCTTGTCGGCTAAACTAACCGTGCAAGCATAATTACAATCGCGCAATATAAACTAAATAGACACGACGCTTCACAAAGTCGGCTTCACCAAATTAACTCTAACATTGAAATCTTGTTGAAACATGTTTGGCACCTTTAGATAACTATCTTCAACTCATAATTAAACTTGAATATAAAAACACATATCCAAAAGATAGGTGCAACTCAAGAAACACGGTAAATACATTGGCTCTGAACAGATGCTCTCCAGAAACTGTAACTGCCAATAACAGATTAACAAAACTTAACTGAAACATCAAATCTGATCCTGCATGTATGAACAAAGCCTCAACAACATGTCTACAACATGAATGTAACCGTACAAGGGTTAATATCATCATTCTGATAAGTACATATAGAACACTGTTGTATATTATATGTTGTCATCAATGATATACATACAATCAACTAGCTACCAGAAGTAATTCTCCAACAAAATGTTGGTACTTTATAATGAATAAATTGAATCTCTCTATGCCATTACCCAATTAAATATGGGATTTATTTAAATCTTGGCCTACACTTTTTAGCTCATCACTATTTTCTTGTATGTAGAAGATCATTCCAACCATAGTCTTATGGTCTATTCGGTGGGAGAGAAATAAGAGAATCTTTAGAAAGTTAGTTTCTCCTATTCAAAAATTCATAGAAGGGTTAGAAAAATCAATTTCAGAATTAGTTAATGTTTATGTGCAAAATCATTACAACTGTAATTCACTTTTTACCACATGGGATGGCTATATCCTAAATAATTGGAAAAAACTCTCAATTCCTACCTCCTCTTATCTCACTAGACAAGACCAAAATCAAATTGATAGGTATACTATCAAGTGGAAACCTCCTAATCCTAATTTTGTCAAGATTAATTTTGATGGATCTTCGTGGGGTAATCTAGGAGACTCATTTATAGGTGTATGTATCAAAGATGATTTGGGCAAACTGAAGGATTTTAAATAATCTTTTCTTCCTCCAGGAACAAATAACATGGAAAAATCTCATTTACTTTTTAGTGGATTAATATTGGCAAAGAATATGGGTCTCATAAACATTCACATAGAAGGAGATTCAACATTGATAATTAATGCCTACATAAATAGGAAGTCCCTATACTGGCAGATCAAATATATCCTAACCCAAATATGGACATTATTGGACTCCTTCAATAATTTACAAATGTACCATAGGTACAGAGAAGAGAATAAGCTAGTGGATCATTTAGCTAATTTGGGATGTGACAAAACTGAACTGGACTTATCAATAATAAGATGTAATTTAGAATACTTTCTATCTTTAGAAGAAATTATAAGGGACGAAATGATTTTGGATTTTAATGGGAAATAATTGTAACATCATATAAGGTACACTCTGCACTAAAGGATGCATGACTAATATTAAATCAAAGGATATTTAAATCTCCATACATCCTATTTATTATGTTCCCATATGTGGATTCACAATTGGTAATAATTTGACAACATTGGAGAGTGTATTACTTTATATATTTTATGTGAGTGATTTATTCATGAGTTCATAATGCATGGAAAAGATGCTGATATGAGTGGTAATCATTATCCTACTAGCTCTGAGAATTAATATACTGCAGGATTCATCATATAAAATGTAGAGTGATGTAATTTTATTCATAATGTGGGGTGTTTCTTCTTCTTTAGAATCGGGAGAGTTGCAGAGTGCGACTCCTCTCACATTAATGGAGTATAGGCCATGTAATTATAGAGTGACTATCTTAGTTGAAGATTGGGAGTTACCTTTCTCAAAGCATGTTTCAGATGAACAATTAGGGAAAATCTTCATTTTCTAGTGTAGAGACATTGTAAGATAAGTGTGAAAGGGATTATAGGGGATGAAATACTCTACCCATAGGCAAGGAGAAATATATTCCCTTCTCAATTAATTTCTATCTTCCTTTCCAATGTGCCGGATATTTTACAGTCAATGTTTTCACTAGAGTTAGTTGTACATAGGGTTATTAGACCAGAGTTTCTTCCTAACAACAAATTGTTGCATTTCATTCAGAAATATGAATTGTGGAAAAAGGAAAGCCCATGTTGGTGGTCTTTTTCCTAGACACTTTCTTCTTAACAAAGAACCTTTTGTAGTTATTTATGATTGCATTAAATAGACTTTGGAACTACAGAGTACCAGATTTATTCAACATGCCCTCCATAATAATGGTAGAGATTTAGGAATAGAGTTAAGATGCAGAATTCACTCTATGATTCATTGATTGTCTCTTCATCTTATCCAATTCCTGTTATTTTTAGAAAACAAGGAAGTGTTACCCCGTCTTGATCCCCTTTGGTGAACCTGCATCATTCTTCAATGTTGAGCTCTAACTACGTACATAATAAAACCAGTAATTAAGACCAACTAGAACATCATGATGAGAATGTGATAGAAATACAACCAATGGAAGAAGAGAAGCGTAATTTCAAATGTAAATTTTTACAAGCATGTACCCTCAAAATTTTGAGTTTTTCAACAGACAAATCTTTGACCCAAACAACAAATGCAGACATTCAAGTAATATATAGTTTAATTTTGATAGTCAGGCTCATGTCATTTTTTTAAATGTGATTTTGAATTGTCTTTTGTAACTATGCAAAATGTAAAAGTGATATTCATTTGAGCATGTATTGTATAGAGTCTAGTCTTGTATAAATTTGAGTCAGTTTGTCCATATATTTTATGTTTAGATCCATGACCAGAGGTTTTCTTAGCTGGTTCTTTCCTCCCAGTATCTCTTTGAACCCAAAAGGGAGAACCCTACATATTAAGTGACTTTCCAACTTTGCCAAAAAAAATTATAATATTTTTATTAATATTTATGGGGGGTATTACGACCGACCCCTCCTAATTTGCTTGTCCCCAAGAAATTTAAGGTTTGGGTGCTCAAATTTTTTTTCTCCTTCCTAGGTTTCATCTTCTTTGAGAAAACCTTTCCATTTGATTAGGTATTTTAGAATGATCTTATTCCTCAATTTCCTCCCCCTCGAGTTGAGAACCATTTCTGGCTCTAGGATGCACTTTCCCTCATAATCAAATGGAGGCAATTCTTCACATGGAGAAATTTGTTGTCCACAGATTTTCTTTAGTTGTGATACTTGGAAGACATTATAGATTCTACTATTCTCTGGTAACTCTATTTCATAGGCTACCCCACCAATTTTTCTTAAGATAGCTTCAATTTTTCTGCCCCACTAGTTTTTATGGACAATTTCTTATAGGGTTGTAACCTCAAGAAAACCCAATCCCCAACCTCAAATGCTTGTCCAATTTGGTTTTGGTCAACATAAATATTTTTTTGGTTCTATGCATGATGAAGGTTATCTCTGAGAACTCTCATGATGTCAATATACTATTGTGCAAAATCCCTAGCTCCTAGTACTTTTCTATTTGGAAGAATTAGACTCCCAAAATGAGTGGTTTCATAACTGTATTATGCCTTAAATAGGATCATTCCAATTGGTATATAGTGTGTATTGTTATAAAAATTCTCATTGAGGTGTGACCATTTTACCCATGCATTTTATTGGCATGTAACATAATTATTCAAATATCCTTCTATCCATTTATTAATATTTTTTGTCTGACCATCGGTTTGAGGGTGATAGCTTGTACTCGATTTTAATTCAATGCCCTCCAAACAAAGAATCTCTTTCCAAAACATACTAAGAAATTGGTTATGTCTATCACTAAAAATGTTCTTTGGAATCCCATGCAATCTTAACACTTCTTTGAAGAAAACTTCTGCAATTTGAGGTGCTCTATATTATGTGGATATGGCCATAAAGTGTGCATATTTGGGCAACTGGTCCACTACTACGTATATATAATATTTTCCTTGTACTTTGGGAAGGCCTACTATAAAATCCATGCAGATACTCTCCCACATATGATATTGTATTGGTAAGGGTTGAAGTAAGCTAGTTGGGTGTGTTTTCTCTACCTTATTTCTTTGGAATGTCAATACATTCTTGGACATTCTTAAGTATATATTTCTTAAGTCCCTTCCAAGATTAATTTCCCCTCACTTGTTTGTATGTTTTTTAATACCCTTGATGTCCTACTAGGGATCTGTCATATAATTCTTTAATGATTTTTATCCTCATTTTTAAACCAATTATAAGATATACACCATTTTTTATAGAGAATATATCCCTCCACTAGTTTATAATCTTCATATTTTTTATTTCCTTCAATGATGTCATTTGCATGGGGATCTTTGGCATATTAAATGATAATGGAGTACTTCCAATCTGGTGTGATATTGGTTATGGTACACAAGTAGGGCCTTCTAGACAATGCATCAACTATTATTTTGTTCTTTCCTTTTACGTATTCTATATAAAAATTATAGCCCTATAATTTGATCACACATTTTTGTTGATGATCATTAAGATCCCTTTGTTTTAAGAAAAGCTAAAAATTGGTATGATCTATCTTGACCATAAATCTCCCACAAACATCAACTATTGCCTAAATTTTTCCAAGGCATGCATAATTGCCAACATCTCTTTTTCATATTTTTTCCAGATGCATCGCATTATAGTCCGAACGGTAAATAATGTACCATCCTAAATTGTAAGCACCTAATTAGTGTATAATTTAAGGACTATTTTGCACCCACCTTAGTGTTTTTCTATAGCACAACCTCATATGGCACTTAATGGACACCTAAGTTTAGATATGGGTCCTCTGTCATTTCAATCTGGTTTAAAATCAAGGTTAGCCCTTATTTATATGTGTTCTCCTTTATTTTTTATCCAATCTCATAATTAATTTCATCACCTAGGCCCTTCATTATTTGTGGTCTTTGTGTTCTATCCCAACCTTAGAATTAGTTATACCTGATAATTCAACATCTGCCCTATTCTCTGGACACCTACAAAATTTGGGACCATTTTCCTAGGCACTGAATGTTTCAAATGTTTTGACCCCCCACTTTTTGGTCCAGAGCCCTATGTCGGGGTTTGGTGGGTGATTTGGTCATGTGGTCAGCTTTCTTGAGTTTTAACCCTCAAAATATTATGAGAGTTATATTAACACCCTATCTCTTCTCATTTTGGTATCTATTATCCATTGCAATTTGTTGGTTGTATTTCTTGTTTTGGTGTTTACCCTAAATTTTTTTGAAGATACCTATTATTCCTTTGCTTAGAGGGTCAAAATTCATGTCTCAAATTGTTTACATGCCTCTGCAAATAATTCTTTAGCTCAAAACCTAGTTGAAAATGCCAGAAAACCCTAAGCCCTTAGGTTATTTTCATTTGAAATGCAAAAATGCCCTAAAATGCTCAAGCTGGTTCTATTTCTACGTTACCTTTTTCATGACTTAAGTTGAGATTATTTGCATGTGCTTATTTCTTGGTCACCAAATCTCATAAGAAAAAAATGAATATTCTTTATGATCTGGAGACTTGGAAAAAATCCTTGGTCACGTAGTCTCTTAATAAAACAAAATATGCCGAAATGGTTATAAGACTTGGCACAAACCGTTGATCAGAGTTTTAATCCAACGGCAGTCAGGAAGTCTCCTGATTATAATTATGGTTTAGAAGTTATTATGCGACATGGATATTCAATGGTCGCCAGGTCTCTGGATAAATCAGGGGTTAGATGTCAGATTAAATAAAGTTTTTGTCGCCAGGTCTCCAGATGAAAGATGGGTTAAGTTAATGATCAAGAGATTCATTGACAACCATTAGATGGGGATATGATTTGATGGTAGTCTCATGGTCGCTGGATAAAATTGAAAATTCAAAAGGTAGTAAGTGATTAAGAGACAAGAGGAAAAGATGAGGCATGTGTCTGTTTGTCGCTAAGTCTCATGAAATATTAGGGTTTGTAATGAAGATTATGAGACTTAGCGACAAGCGTCGGATGCTGAGAAAAGTGAGATCAACGGTGGTCGCGTTGTCTCCAGATGCAAATTTAAAAGATAATGTAATCACACAATTAAGAGACTAATGTGTTTAGTTGCATTGTCTCTGTATAAGGAAATCATCCAGCGATATAGAGTTTTCACAGTCGCTAAGTCTCCAAATGCAACCCAAGGTAAAGAACAGTTAGCAAAAGTGCTTTGTTGCGATGTCTCCATAAGATGGAGGGTTAAGTTAAAACATTAAGCGACTTCGCGACAACCTTTAATCTAATGGTTGATCCTGTGGTAGTCGCTAAGTCTCTTGAAGAAACTACAATTAAGAAAATCATCAAGCAACAAGGAGATCACTCAGTCGCTGGGTCACTAGAAGTTAACCAGAGTTTGATAAAGAATTTTCTACGACGCCATCATGGACAGTTGCTAACCAATTAGATTGCAGGAATTTTGACAAATGGAAAAAGTAGCCGTAATATGAGTTAATGTAGCTAATTAGATCTATTTTTGATCTCATTTCAAATTTTATAAGGTTTTATATTAAAAAACACTCATCAAAAATTGATTGTCTGACAGTTTGAATGCCATGGCTAGAACCAAAAATTGATGTCGTGATATGTAGAACTAATGGTGAAGTGATTGAATTACCAGTTTGAAGAGACATCTGCATTAAATCCCCAATTATAAGAAAGCTTTTCCAATGTTATTTCATTTTACCAGCTTCCAAATTCTTAGAGCAAAGAGTTTATAGAGTTCTGCATTTCCTGAGAAGAGTTGATTTTTCAGAAATCAGTGAATTCAAAAGGTGATTTAGTAATTTAGAGTTTGACAAAAAGTGCAATTTTTAGCGTATTCAGAGTTCATAATTTAGAATTGCAGAGGATTTCATAGTTGGTGGTGAGGGTTTGCAACTAGATTTGTTTCAATATCGGTGATAAGGGTTGAGTACAGAACATAAAAGGAAGATGAGTCAAGCACAAAGTATGGCATCCACTAGTGGAAGAAGTGATGATGTCGATGATGAATCAAAGGGAAATAGGAATTATTTAGAGGAGTTTCTCACTTTGCTACCAGGATCGAGCCAAAATAGAAAGGTAAGTGCCGATACCTTGGTTGATCATATGGCTTACATTAGAGATGCAAAAACACCAGGGTCATCAGGATATTCATTGTTTAATTACTTCTTTAAAAATAGTGATGAACCCATGCCTGTCTCAAACCCTTGGACCTGTGGATTAGCCAGGTTGATTGTTCTTGATGTCTTTGTTGATGTTGATTTCATTTTAGAGTTGGCCAGTACATATGATCCCTTGATCAAAACCATTAAGAGGGATGATGGAAAACCCTTACTCACTTTGGACCGAAATATCTTCATGAAAGCCTTTGATGTATACTACCCTATGGCTACTGAAATAAATCTGAAGAGCCTAGAGAATAGATACACTAGGGAATTTGGCATTGCTGCTAAAGAGATCAGGGATCATCATGTCCCTAAGAAAATGAAGACCTACATAGTACCCCTGCCAGGAGCAACCCCATATTTTTATAATGACATGAATTTCTACATCAAATGCATAGCATATGCACTATGCAGAGTGCTTGGAAAGGATGTTGGGGTAGAAAGGATCACCTCAGATATTCTGATGATGGTACTAGACATACAGAGCTTCCATACCACTTCCAATTATGATTACATCAAGTATATCATAGACCAAATACATCAAGGGTTTATAGACATACAGAATAAGAAGGATCATCCAAGATTTATGCATTATTCAATCCTCATGCATTTGATCCTATACTTCAATTTCCCAGTTATGAATTGCCAGTTTCTATAGCCACAAAGATTTCACCACAATCAACCCAACCCTGTTCAGTTTTGGCTCAGAGTATGGAATTACACTTCTAGAGAGCAGGAGTTTTGTGCTTTTGAGAATTGGATAGTCTATCCAATTCTTAAATGTTTATGTGTGGATAAGACCAGATTTCCTGTCAAGGTAATACAATTGTTGAGGCCATGTCAATACCTTGACAAATGGCCAGGAGACCATAACTGGGGGGATTTTTATTTTGAAAATAACTTCACAATAATGAGGGTTTATGGTTTATCCTACCCTCCACACATTTTTCCATTTCATGTACCACCAAGGATAGCTACAATGGAGTTTATAAGGCAACTAATTTTGGTTGATATTGAGCACTTGGCCCCACGCAGGAAGGGTACTTTTACCCCTAGGCAGTTTAAGATTTATAATTTTACTATTGGGAAGAGGGCTATAGACCATGTGAATGCCTGGATGAACCATTATAGAATGAATGTGGCCCTGCATAGACATGTTGATATAGAGGGTTTTATCATGAGTGCAAGGAAATTGCTAACACAAACCATCCCCTACACAAAAGTACATGAGGAGTGTATGGAGGAGGATTTAATAAGAAACATCATGGAGGACAAGGAGGAGGACAAAAGAGCAATTAAATTAAATGAACTTATGGACCTAGAAAGGAAGTTTAGGAGAAAAGGGATGAAGTTTGGGGGTTTCTTCCCAGATATGCCTTATCTGAAAAGGCTAGATGAAATGATTAAATCTCATGCTACTCTTTGTAATCAATTAGAGGAGGCATTAGTTGTGCCAGAGAAAGGCCACAAGAAATAGTCTAAATCAAAATATGATGATGACAGTGATCAGGGATGTCCTTCACCTACTTCCTATCCAGATTATCAAGCAGTTCCATTACAATAGGTAGTAGACAGAGAAGACATCATTGACCTAACAGAGGTCCTAGAGAAGGAAGTGATGAATGAGCCCCCACCAAAGAGACAAAAAATAGAAATAGGGGAACCTTATAAGAAGAAGAAGATAGACAAAATTGGAGCTCTGATAACAAGAAACATGCCCTATGATCATTTATTGAGAAAATAGATCAGGTCAAGAAAGAAACTCCAAAAGGATACAAAAGAAGAAGAGGAAGAGTTACCTCTGAGGTCATGCACAGATGAGATGTTGTTGCATCAAAAGGAATTCCTCAAGGATGATAACTTTATAAAGACAAGAGAATTCAAGGATTTCCTCCTATGCAATAAGCAAAAACAAATTGGAAAATAGTTGCAACTGGAAGGTGGTGATCTAGTCACCCAAGAAGCCTTACAAACATTGCATGATTATGATCCTGAATTTGAGGAGATTACACCAGAATAGGCAAGACAACTGGTCAAGGCCAGTGGAATATTATTTGTAGAAGGCTGGGACTTGTCCTCAACATTCATAATTGATTAGATAAGAAGAAAACCTAATGTAAAACTATCATTAGAGACTCAGGTTGGAGATATGATCAGAGGGTTTGGGTATAACCCTAAATCTCAGGCACTTGCAATGTGGAGCTTAGCTCCTAAAGATAAAAATCCAGCCCTGCTGAATATTCAAGAGAAGATGGAGGGAAATAAGATCATATGGACCCTCCAAAATATAGGAGATTTGGAGATACCCCAAGTATTAACTCATTTTTCTCAGCTAAATGAGGCAAAGACAACCCAATTATCAAAGAAATTGTAGAAACTTGCTAGTGATATTAGTGATATTGCAAAAGATAGGGAGCTAGCATTGGTGAAAATCAAAGAACATGAGAAACTCATAGATGAGTTCACCAAATAGTTGCTAGAAATAACAGAGCCAGTCCCTGTTGAGCCTAAAGAGGTAAAGGATATAGAGATCCAAACAGAGGATACAGGGGAGATACCTGCTGAAATAGAGCTAGGGGTTGTAGAGCATAACAATGTGGTTTTGGAAGCATTAGCTTCAATTTTGCAGCATAAGATTGACACCATCAAAGATAAGATTGATGTGGTGTATGGGGCCTATGGTAGGTTTCCAGGCCTACAAGAAGAGGTGGCAAAATTTTTGACAATTTTGAATCCCTACTATGCAACTTGGTCTGGAAGAACATCACTTTTTGAGAGATTAGCATCAGTACAACCACTAAGATTAGATTTACCAGAAATAGTGACTTTGGTTGGTACAGAAATAGAACAGATTGGGGCTACTTTATCTTTCTTCAAAGGAAATTCCAATCAAATTGATACAAAGTTGAAGATATTTGGGGTAAGTTATAGTAGGTTTATACCTCCTATTAGAACCGAAGATGATCAGATCAAACCATTAGGGTTATGGGGATCAGAGTTTGATGATGTACATCCCAATAAAGACATTTATGTATCTGATAAGGGAGAGCTAGATATGGAAAGGTTCAACAAACTTTTGGATGAGGAAATAAAGGTAGAAATAGACTGCAATAAATTCTTTACAGACGTTAAAGGCATAACAGATGCTAGGTGGGAAAGGCGGAAGACTCAATTAGAAAATATTCAAAATCTTGAGTGGCCTAAAGAGGAAGATGTGACAACATGGGACATCATGACAAAGCCCAAGAAAAAGAAGTCTGTCACAGTTGACTTAGATTTCATGGATGAAGAAGGAAGGTGCCGACATACACTAAAGGACAAAGTACAAATCAGATTTTATTCTTCAGTTTTGTCCTCCCACCGCTTGGAGTTTTCTTGTCTTTTGTCTCTTACTATGTTTTTAGGGTTAGGTTTCTTAAACCATCCGAAGCTTCTTGCATCCTTATCTTAAGGATTCCAAGATGGTTTGAACCTATAAATAGATATTATTGTAACATTTTGAAAGGTGATGAAATATAATTATAAGCCAGACTACAGAATTTTGTCTGAGTTTTTGAGCTTTTAGCCTCTATATGTATGAAGCAGGAATATAAATAAAATACAGTGCAACTTCTCTTCTATATTGTTGTTGTCTCTTTACTTATTGTGTATGCTCTTTTATGTTTAATTTGTAAGGCATTTTAAACATATTGGTTACAAGGTAGCTATCTAATTACTTACAAGTTTCTTTCAAGGGAAGAACTAAGTTTTGTGAGTATAACAGTATTTGAGGATTTGATACAGTAGTGTTGGAGTGACAGGGTGATTTGTAAGGCATATTTCTCAAGTTGCATATAGGTTGTAAGGCAATCCATAGTATCTTTATTTACTTTTTCTGTGGATTTGCATCTTTGACTCTATAGCCCAAGGATAGGAACTGGTCTAGAATCTGTCAAGTGGTTTATCATCATCCAAACAATTTAAAATACACAAATCTTTCACATTTACAATCAAAACATATAAATTCAAGTAATTTTATCAAGATATACAATTTATTCTACTAATCCCTTTAAGAGAGGATTAAAATAGGTTGCCCCTCCTAAGTTCCGAGAACTATAAAAGGAAGAAGGATGAATATCCTTAAAACACTACTATTTGTTGTTATCATTTCAATAGTTTTCATGGTTAAACTTTGTGTTAAGTTGTTCTCAGTTTTATGCAGAGTAATTTATAAGGTAATACAACAAACAAGCAACAAATCAGTATCCACATCTACTAATACTGTAAGATAGTAGTCTTATATAGGTAATACTTGCCTGGGTGTTGTGGAACCTAAAGAGAAGGAGGTGATAATAGTTTCCCTAGATATTATCATAAACCCTCATCAATTAGGGTTTTCTCTTGCTAGAGTCATTATTTTCAAATATTGGGAGTCATAGAGTTAATCAAGTATTCAAGCATCTGTTGAAGGTTCAGCAAGAAAAAACCCTAACACAATCTATTCGTGATCAAGTACAAGCAATCAAGCATTCAAGCTATCAAGTGCAAGGAAGAAAAACAAGTTCAAGATCCATCAATCCATCAAGTCCAAGCATTCAATATATAGCATTCTTCTCAAGCATTCAAGGTTTTCTCTATAGATCTAGAGTACTTCTCCCATTGGAGGCTAAGAAAAGGATTTTTCTATCAAGGAAGTAGAGACCGATTCACCTAAATTCATCCAAGTCTTCTTTCTCTTCTCCTCAATCAAACATTGTGGTGAATTGCAACTTCCATTACATGAGGTTTTTTCTTTCATGATTTCTTTTTGGTTTTTATCTTAATTCAAAGCTATTGCATCAACATATTTGATTACATTCAAAGAAGCATTTTTGTTGACAAGGTATGATATACTTCATTTACTAGATCTAGCCTCTTCTATATGACAAAACACTTTCCTTTATTTTATTTCATTTCAAAGTTGATTCCTAAAAAAGGTTGACTAAGGAAAATGTCATGCCCACAAGTTGGGCAAAACACAACTACAATTTTTTTCTAAAAGACCAAATTTATCTACGTATACACATACACATGTCTCAAGTTGTCTACTAATAAGGTTTGCAGATACAAGTTTAGAACCTTGAACAGGTTCGGGTGGACATTCATTGCCTGCGTTGACTATGCATGGTCCACTAGGCGTTGAAGGATGTTTGAACCTTAACGTCGATCTACAATGTTAACTAGACTAGAATCTACATTCTAACTAAGTTAGGTTTAGGCCTATGGAAAAGGTTTAAAACTAATCGAATTTGGATCATCTTAATTTAATTACACCTATTTGCATGATCACTTAGATTAATGCATCAATATAATAAATCTAAGGATAATATTTTTAAATTACTTTATCCATCTTAATTTAAATCCTTTTAAATTAATTATAATAACCTAGAAATCAACATATGAATAATTGATTTAAACTTAAAATACTAACATAATGTATTAGGCTACAATTAAACCTTTAATTTCAACTCTAGTATTTAAATAATGGCTAATATGATTTAGTTTAATAATGTCCAAATAATCGATTAAATTCTAACAAATTAAACTTGATTATATATACTCTATTTTAAAACTCCTTAAGTCCATACTTAAGGTGTCTTTAAAACATCCAATCATGATAATGACCTTGTTAAACATACATCTAAATATTATAAATAAACTTTAATATTAATCCAATTATAAAAGATGATTTAAGTTCATAGTTTAAAGTAATCTAAACAATTAATTCCCCACCCCCTCCCCAAAAAAAAAAAAAAAAACTATAATTAAAAGCTTTCCAATTAGCTTAATAATAAACTAAGGAATCAAATGAGATAACTTAATAATTGACTTAAAATAAAAATCCAAAGTGAATTAATTAAAAATTAATAACCCATAAACTTACTACTTAAAAGATTAATTAACAACTCTAACTATAATCAATTAAATTCCAAAGTCTAACTTTAAATACAAATCTATAATAAATTCCTCTTAAGTCTAACTTAGGGTAATTTAAACATCTAGTACCTTTGAATTATAAATATACTAATTCCACATAATAATACATTAAATTAAAACTATTACATTAACTTTTTGGTTAATTAAATTACTTATATTTCGCTAATGAATTCTTCTAGACTCTACTAAAGACCGACTTGCCCTCTAAAACTCTAATGTATTTTGTTTGGATTCCATATGATTCTAGAATTCAAATCAAATATAAAATTTGATCCAACTAAAATAATCTTTATAAAAAGACTAACTTTAAAGTCAATATAATCAACTAGGTATGTATTCTAATTTATGAAATTTGAAATCCCCGGAAGATAAAATCAAATCTATTTAATTGAAAACTTATAAATATGTCTTGATCTCTTACTTATATTTTTTAAAGATTAAACCCTTTGAATAAATTTAATTCCCTTTTTTTGTGATATTAATATGTTTTCTAACTTCTATGGTTTTTTTTACACAGAGGTTAGGGTTTCGTCTGAGGTTGAGGAAGATTGGAGGCAGCGGTGAACACGATGGGCGACGGTGGATTCGGGTGGTGAAAAGAGAGAAGATGGGGTGGCCCCAGGAGCGGCACCACCCGAACCAGTCAGCGATGGATGTCTCTGTTGTCTGGACGGGGCAGCCACAGTGGCGGCACCACCACATGTCCTAAATGGTGGAAGGGAGGGAAGAGAGTTGTCGGCAGAGGTGTGGTGAAGGTCGGCGACGCTGAAGTCTGTTGAGCGAAGCAGAAGGGAAGGCTCGAGAGTGGAGGCCGAGTGATTACACAGTGGCCCAATATATATTTTTATCATTATTAAAAAATTCCTAGTTTCATTTCCCACGACAAGCATAACTTTAAAATAAATAAATAGGTTTAGATCAAATTTATTTGGGCTAAAACCAAGATAAATTTTAACTTCATTAAGAATAAAAGAATTTTCTTAATACTCATCCAGTTGAGCTCTTTAATCAAATGAACATGTAATAAGAATTTACTCTAAATAAAACTAGTTTAACCATAAAATATCGAGCATTTCCCTTCTAATAAACTTTATTAAACAATCATATAATCAATTTAATACTAATTAAATTAACAACTATAGCACAAGGCATAGGAGAATAAATCCATTTCCATTTAATCACGAATAAATTCTCTAAGACTTTACAATTCTTCCAAGCTTTAAATATACAAGAAATGCAATCTTTATTACAAAGGATGGATTTCAAACAAGGAATCCCTGATTCCCATGGGCCACTGAAAAACTTCAAAATGCACAAAATCCTTCCATGGCCCATCTGAAAATATGTGATATGGTAAGGCTAACCATAGAGGATCACCTCCCAACCCAGGCCTTTGCGAGGCCACCCCTGAGCTTGGGGATCCAGAACAGGACAGGGAACAAACAAGAAAGCACAACTTATACAACCAATGAACTTAACATAAAACTCTCTCCCATGGCTTAACAAAAAGAAGCTCTCCAAGAGGCCTTCTTCAAAAAGGGGTGATAGTAGAATAGCTCAGGAGGAGAAGCCAAAGAACAAAATACTGACATCAAGCCACACATGGACTTGAACAAAACAACTTCCTCAAGATACAAAAAAAAAACAACCATAGCCTCCAGCCATTAAAATGTCTCCTTATGACCCCCTAGTGCCCTCAGGCTTGCTTGTCATCATGGGGACTAAAAAACTCATTTCTTTCCCTCCAAACATTGGAGACTATGCAGTACCTAGTGTCACAACCTATCACCCCTTCAAGGTTACTTCTCCCTCCCCAGGATGAGTGTACCTTGAAGACTCCCAAACAAGTATAAACACAAAATAAAACACACCATATGCATACACAAAATAAATCTTACATGGAATATCCAAATTACTTACAACACTCCATTAATGGAGCTCTAATATTTTTACACGTATAAACAATAACAATTCTAATTTTACACTAAGAGGCCAACCTGAATCCAAGCTATGACAAAATGGATGGTGGCTTGTGAAGAGATTTTCCTTCCAATCCTCTTCCTTCTCAAAATTCCTCCTTCTAAATTGTAATTGTCTCTAAAGGTATAGAGTGGGTGAACAACCCAAGCTTCCACTAAGCTCTTCCCTAAATAGGCCTTCTCCTAAAATATCAAGACCTCATTAATGAGGAGGAGACCCTAACCCATCCCATCTCACACTTGCTGTTAGAATAACTGAGAGGGGAGGGGGGGCGGCAGGGGGGGGCGGGGTGGGGAGTGAATCAGTGGCCTTAAAAATAATTAATATAATCTAACCAAAACTTATATCACAAATATAATATCCTCTAGTTATCTTTCAGTCCATCAAGATGTTTGTCTTATGTAATCCTAACAAATATATACTGCTCGGTAAGATATATTGTTTATCTTTTTCTAGCCTTTACCAAGTAGCAACAATTAAACTTAGTGTTTACCGGCTAATCCAATTTTAGTAATGTGTAAAGTAAACTATCAATGCAATGAAAGAAATACACATTTTACACATGGATTTTAATGTGGAAACCCTGTTACTTGGGAAAAATGACTTGGGACTGCTAACCCAAAATTTTCACTCTTCTAAAGTGAGCTCGGTGAAGAGCCAACCCCATTAAAGGTTAAAAACACACTGTTAAGTGTGATCTTGTTAGAGGATTCAAAACTAACAATTTGTCTTTTGACCTAGCATTCGCTATGCTGTCAACAAGAAAACCTTTTGATACTCTTGAGTATCTTAATACAATAAGGATGGTTAAATCCCACTCGGTTAAAAGATTTTCTGAATCAATGGTTTAACTGAAACAGTAAATGATGTGTTCAATAATACAACTTTAACTTGTAGATTCTCAGATTTATTGTTAGTCCATAATACCTCTCTGATCAATGGTCTCTTCAATTCCTTTGCTCCCCTTCTTTCTTCTTTCTGCTTGGTTATTGCTCTTGCTTCCGTTGCTCAGTGTCTGTAGAATTCTTGGCTCTTTTCTTCAACCTGTATGATCAGATCTGCATGAAGACTTCTATCTTCACCAGAATTATATTCAGCATTCCTCTATATCTTGTAATGAATTACCTGTCTCTTTATATAGACATGATTTCATCATTCAATCTTCCTTGTTTTTATCATAGATCACTTTCTTGATCTGTAAAGCTCGCCATGCTTGCTTTAATCCGTAAAGCTCCCCTTTAGATTTATTCCACAAATCTCTCCTTGTTATTTGTGCTTTAAATCTCCTTTTTGTTTTAGTTCAACTGATCGATGAAAATAAAGAAATCAATCAGTTAACTCTAAATATAGCTCCTGCAAGCTAAGTGTTTTTGTTATTCTCTATCTTCATTTATGATTGGTGATCAACTTCAGTTAGCTCGGTCATTGACTCTAGTTGTCCTTGGTAACAACTTCAGTTATGCTCAGTTTCTGCGGTGCTCAAAATACACTGTGAATTGCTCGGTGTTCTCTGCCCGTCGGTGTGCACTGTCTATTGGTGTTTATTGTCACTCGGTGTACACTATCTTTTTATGTTTTACTGATAACATAAAATTTATCTCTCTAGCTCTTGAAGTCTATGACAATATGTATATGATCAATAAGATTATATCAAGTTGACATCAATGACAATACAATACATTAACTGATTTAATGTCTTGCATTTACTTTTGCATCTCGGTGATCATCAACTTATCATCTTCAAACATTCAATTATTTATAGTTCATCAATCTCTCTCTTTTGCATTGATGGAAACATACTATGAAATATGCAATAACATACCAAACTTATTGTTCTATAACCAATTCAAATATTTGAGTCTCGGTAAGCTCTTCTAGCTTAGACTTTATTCTTGCAGAGTGGTCTTCCTTTCTTCATTACCTTCAATGGATAGGTGTAGCAATTTTGTCTTCTACTTCTGTCTCTCCCTTTGTTGTAGAATCTCTTATCCCTTTTGTCATGCCCCGCAAGGGAACCGGGGAAGAGAACAGAGATTCTCTTTGAAAAAGAAAACCTAAGTAAAAATTCATGAAAATTTTTGAACTTTTAAAAGAGTAATGTGAGAAAAACTTAAACTTAGATTCCTTCCAGGGTTCCCTTCTAATTTAATGCATGATTCATTTAAGTTCAATAAGTAAGCTAACAACAAGTTTTACTTCTCAAAGCAAACTACATCATATCATTATAAGATGCTTTATTAAAAAATACCTAAGTACTTTCATTTCAATTTTCCATTTAAAACCATCTATATTCCTAAGTATTCTTTATGAACATTATAACCTTTAAATCAAATGGAACCATCTAAATCATTTGATACATTGCAAATAATACATTTGTTCTTCAATAGCCTTTTCACTTAATCAATAATAAGAAACATACTACTATACTTGAAATGTTAGCAAATCCTTTTTCTTTTCCAACATACATCTTATACATAAAGTTCATGCTTTTCCCCTTTTCCTTTTTCCTAAGTCTACCCATTCCAAATACATCATTTTGAAATATATGAATGATTACATTACATCCAACTCCTCAAGGGAGATAACAATAATTTTACATCATGAAAGATAATCACAAGGCCTTCATTCTTCAAAAACTGGTACATAAGCGAGCATAAATCTTCAAACACTGCCTCCGCAAAAGATACCTCGATAAAAGATTTACCACCCAACCACGTGGATACCAAAAAGGCCCACTCCCCCGTGCTAGGAGATAAACACCAAGGTCCACAAAAAGGGATAGCTAGGCCATACCTAGGGTTGGGTAACCTTTTCCCAAATAGAAAGGAAAGAAAGGGTCAAAACATAAAAACATTTCCCAAAAAGGTTCTAGGGCTTGGTAGAAACTCTAAGCAGCCACCTAAGTGAGTGTCATCGCATATCCCTCCTTGGGTTGTCCTGGTACTAGCCACTCCGGGCCTTGGCCCCCAAGTAGGCACATGCGAGATCGAATGTCTTTCGTACAGACAAGCGCCATTCGATCGCACCTACTTGTAGGTACCTTCTCCCACTCCCATCCATAGCCTTTACAAGCACTAATGGCATGGGCGAGGCACATTTAATCCTTTTAATGTTAGAACCCATTCCCATAAGTTTAATTAATTTTTCTCTTGTTAAATAACTCTTCAGTCGGTTATCTTGGTTCTAGCCACTTAGGGCCCCGGCCCCGCACTGAGAGACACTCACTAGGTGTCGTTAGGTTTTCTACCCTTAACCCACATATCACAATTACATCATACACATAGTAAAAACATATTATAAACACATTTGAGAACTGCTACAAAGAATAGAAATTAATAAGATAGT